>CAUYQG010162154.1:0-16634 GCA_963574415.1 Tarsius wallacei
CATCTCTACAATAAATCAAAAAATTAGCCGGGCATGGTAGCACGCACCTGTAGTTCCAGCTACTTGGAAGGCTGAGGCGGAAGGATCGCCGGAGCCCAGCAGGTCGAGGCTGTGGTGGCCGGGAGCGGCCACTGCACTCCAGTCTGGGCTACATTGTGGTACTCCAAATCAAAAAAAAAAAAAAAAAAAAAAAAAGAGCTGATCTACCAGAAAGATGTAACAATCCTAAACTTATATGCACCTAGTAACCTGAAAATAATATATGTAAATTTAAAAATGGTAGAACTAACAAAGAAATAAGCAAATTCACAATCATAATTTGAAATTGGTACATCTCTGCCAATAATTGACAGAACAATGAGAACAAAACCAAAGAAATCACTAGGGATATAGAAAATGTGCCCTTTGTGATTAACAAACTTGATTGTGTTATTGTCTATAGAACCCTACAATCAATAACTGCAGAAAATATCTTTTAAAGGGCACATAAGAGATTTAACCAAAATTGACCATATGCTGAGCCATAAGGTAAGTATCAACAAATTCAACAGGACTCGAAGTTATTCTATTATACTCTCTGCCCACAGTGGAATCAAGCTAGTAATAAGTTAGCAACAAGATAGCTAGACAGACTTCAGTTTCCATTTCTACATATAAGGAGCTTGACAGTTGCCACTCCATCCTGACAATAAGTAAAAGCTCAACAACATAAAGGACAAGAAACCTCCATGGGAATCAGTTCTAGGGTAGGAGAACATGAACTGTAATTGAGAAATCACTGGAGACTAGAATTGGACAAGTCTAAGAGTTAAAAGTTCCAGGAGAACCCAACTATAGAGGAGAGGGGCCACAGGTTTGTGAGTTTTAACTCTAGGAGCTTGACCAGATTCTTACAGTTAACATCTGAGGAAGATTCCCTCATGCTTCCAGCAGGGGGAGGGGTAAGGTCTGCATTTATTTGTTTGTTTGTTTATTTTCCTAGCCCCTGTGGGTTTTTATGGAATACAACAAACATTGTGATCTTAGTCTAGTGTAATTTTAACAAGTCCTCCAAAAATGCTAGGATTTTAGACTATTTTAATTTATTCTGGTCTCCCCAGCATTAAGAGTCTTCAAAAAAATTTGCTTTTCAGCCTCTTTTTGCCTCTTGCCCTCTACCTCCCTTCGCATAGGACTGGTATGTGCCAGTTGGCTGTTTTCTGTTCCTCTCTTTTCTCTGTACTCTTGGTTATTTAAATTCTTACTTTCTTGGCATCATCAAACACCAAATGTTATTATTGCTAACATTTTAACTTCAGAAATATATTCTAAATCCCAAGGAATGTTAGTATTATTTTAAGTATAGACAATATTTATTTATATGTGTTCATTTATTTACCCTTGTTTCTTTTAACATTTAAAAAATTTTTTTAATTGTAGGTGTACTGATGTTGAATTACCTCAGCTTTTATTCGCCTTGAAATATCTTTTTTAAATTGAAGGATTCTCTCCTTGGATTTTTTTTTTTAATTTTTATTTTAAGGATGGGTACACTTCAGGGACAGTCACATTCTTGCACACCAATAACAAATAGGCAGAAAACCAATTAAAAAGCACAATTCCATTCAAATAGCAACAAAAAAGATGAACTACCTTGACATCTTTATAACCAGATAAGTGAAACTACAAAACACTGCTCAAAGAAATCAAAGATGACACAAACAAATGGAAAAATATTCCATGTTCATGAATCGGGAGAATCAACTTTGTCAAGGTGTCCATCCTACACAAGGCAATCTACAGATTTAACAATACCCATTATATTACCAGCATCATTCTTCTCAGACCTGGAAATGACAATGCAGAAATTCATATGGAAACACAAAGACCGGGAATAGCCAAAACATTTCAGCAAAAGAAACAAAGCAGGCTGTATCACACTTCCAGACTCCTTGAATATTGAATTCTAGGTTGTCAATTATTTTCCTTTAGCATTCAAACACGACGTTCCATTGTCTTCTTTTTTTTAAGTAAAGTTAGATGTCAGTCTTATAACAGCACCTTAGAAGATGATACATCTTTTTTGTTTGCCTATTTTTAAAACATTCTCTTTGTCTTAGGTTTTTGACAGTTTCATTTAAATGTGCCTTCATGTGGTTTTCTTTGTGTTTTTCCTGCATGGGATTTAAAATTCCTCTTAAATCTGTAACTTAATATCTTTCATCAGTTTAGAAAATTTGCAGTTATTATCTCTTCAGATTTTCCCCCTCATTCTCTGTCTTTTCCTTAGAACTCCAAGTACACATGTGTTGGCTCTTTTCACTGTATCCCATACTATCTTTTTGCTCCAGTCTAGATTTCACTTTGATCTAGATATTTTGTATGCCTCAGTATTCCAATTTACTAATCCTCTTTCAGCTGTATCCAATCTGCTTTTAAATCCATCTGCTATAGTCTTATTTTGAGCTATTATATTTTTCAGGACTAGAATTACCTTGTATTTTTTAAGTATTTCAATTATATGGTGAAATTCTCCATTTTGTTCTCTATTTTAAAGTTTATTTCTGATTTTGCTCACCTGTAGGACTGTTTCTATTGTCTGTTTTTCTTTTACTCCTATTTGTTTTTCTTTTACTCCTGTTCTTAATCAGTCTGATTTTTTTTTTTTTTTTTTTTTTTTTACTGAATCTCAGCCAATAGGCATGAAAAATTATAGTGGCTTTGGGTGATGATATTCTCCTCCAGAGAGATTTATTCTATTTTTTGGCAGGCATGTAGAGTGAAGGGACATCACTTCAATCCATTTAGGAACTTTGCAGACTTGTGGCTGCAATGAAGTTTGTATGAGATTCAGTCTATACTTTCTTAATATACACTATAATAGGTATCCCTCCATGTGTCCCAATGAAAATCTTGAGCATCGTAGCAATGTTCCTCCTCAGTAGGACCTGGACTCTAATTTTTGTCTCCCCAGCATTAAGAGTCTTTGGAAAACTTGACTTTTCAGCCACTTTCTGCTTGGCTTCTTGCCCTCTACTATCTGTAGCTTAATGTTGACATGTGCCAGGACCTGTTTTCTGATCTTCTCTTTCCTCTGCATTCCTGGTTATTTAACTTATTGCTCTTTTTGTATCATTGAACTCCAGTTTGTGTTTCTCCAGCCCTGTGAGTTTGCCAAAAGTTCTGGTTTCTCTGCCTCTCTTCCTTCAATCCTTGATGTCACAGTAACTCTCTGAAGTTTTCAAGCAGTTTTTTAATTTTTTAAATTTTTGTTTCTAGCATTTCTAATTGTTCTTGGTAGACTATTGGTCTGCTATGTATTACTTCATTATATCCAAAAACTTGTCTATTGATTTAAAATAGCAGTTTGAACCGATGCCGTTAACACCTTGATTGGAATGAAAGTCTTTTTGGTATCATGGAGCAACTATTAGTATACTTGTCCTATAAATCAAATATGACTCTGGTTCTTCCTTCAATCTTAGTAATGTTCTTAATCTAATTTTGATATATCATGAGACTTACTCTGGAACAAACCCAAAGCCCTTGGTTTTTTCCGTACCCATCCCACAACCTTAATTCCCTAGAGCTGAGCTTGTACCCCTCCTAAGCCCTATGGGTATTAAATATAAATTGCCTCTGTATTCAAGTTATTGCTGCTGATTTGCAAAGTCACCAATACATTTATTCTGTATCTCTCTTTTGACCCTTTATGTACTTGGATCTCACACAAGGCCCTGAGCCAAATATGCACCAGAAACAATAATAGATATTTTCATAAATCTTATGTTTTAATCAGGAAAAATAATCTTATGAAGTAGCAATTATTATTCCACCTATAAAGATGAGTAAACAGATACTTAAGGTGCTCTCAAGCAATGCCATCAAGTCACAAATTCTAAATTTGAGCCCAAGTGTTCTGATTTCAAGTTCAGTGCTCTTTTTAGGACCCCAGAGGATATCAATAAATACATGGTTGATTGTCGACTGAGGTCTATGGCCATACCACCCTGAATGTGCCTGATCTCATCTGATTGTTGACTGAAAAGGAACAATTCCCCTAAAATAAAAGACAGACTTTAAATGACTTCCTTGCCTTGGTTTGACACTCACCGCCTCCTTTTGAATGTCAGACAAGGGAAAAGATCAGTTTAATCGTTACCATTTATAAGTGGGAAAGTTGAGACCAAATAAGCTTTATTGAAGGCCTCAGCTTTCAATTGTCATTCTACATTTCTCATTAAGGAAAGTTGAGATGCATGGAGGTTGTCACCTTGTTGAAGGTCAGATGGAGTGTTTCTGTGATGAATGGAGTCTGATGTGATGACTGGTCTCATATGATCCCTGTGATGACTAGGGATTTCTGGGTGAATGCAGAGTGAGGAGGAGAAGGAGATTTCATTCCTACTCCTTAAAATGACAAATTCTGCACTGAAAGTATTTTTTTCCAATCTGAGGCAAGTCATGTATACGTTGAGTTTAATGTAACATTTATTAAATGCTTTGGATAAGCTAGGTATTATGGGAATGTAGTAAAAACAAGCCAAAACTGATGCCTTCAAGATATGATAATTTAAAGACATGATCATTCATATAGTTCCGTGTTAATTAAGTTTGGAAAAATGATTTGCCACTTACAAATACCTACTTTCTAATTACTGCCAACCCATGTCTTGCTAGCTTTGAAGCTGTGATTTGTGGAAGCTGCATTTCATGGCGTTCTATTGAGCTCCTTTGGATGCGATTCTGTGCTGTGGTAGAAGTTGGGAGAATGGGGGAAGGTAGAAGAACTGAGCTGATGGGTCTCTGGGTGGTTTATCCTAAATTTGCCTAAGCAGCTTTGATAGTATATGGTTTATACATTGGGGCTTCTTCATAAAATTTATTTGGGATAAGAAAATAGGCTCTGCAACTAAAAAAACATAAATCACTGGATTATGCAAAAATAACAAAACATTCAGGCTTTATGTTTGGGCACTCAACTAAATGCTTTGTGGTCTCACAGCAACCAGAAATTACCTCCCTGGTTTGACAGGCAGTATTGAGATAATCTATGGTTAAGATTTGGGAGTGAAAAGGGTTGTTATACCACCCACTTATTTGCCAAGAAAAGGGTTCTCTGAAGAAGGAATGAGTGAACATTATAAAAATTGTCATTTTGTCAAAGAGGATTGACAAGGCAGATCAAGCTGTAAAAAACAGATGCAGACCAGCCAGTTTGTGGTCTTAAGTGTGAAGGAAGATTTCCAAGCAACTTGAGACAAGGTCCCATGCTACTAACAATTGTTTCAAGGGGACTAGATGGCCAAGAATGAAATATGCTATTGGATTCTATTCTTATGTTTAGTTTCTTCACGTCAACTTAAAGAATGAACAATTTAATGCTGTGAGCAGTTGAGTCATTTATATTGTTTGGAAAAAAATAAAAGAATTAAAACAAAACAAAATCAGCTAAGTTCTGTGAAAAGAAAAATGAGATTTCTATACAGGATGAGTTAAACAGAAAGCATTCCTGAGAAATAGCTTTCAGGCCATGTGTTTTTGGTTTGGGATTTTAAGTGGGAAAATGGGGTCAGCTGGTCCTAGAGACCATTTCTACAAAACTTAGCATTCTAACAATTCTATAATATCGGCAGCAGAGGATGTGAAAAATCACCTCTGACTCTTCTCATTGATGCTAACTGGGCTCTTTCAGCCTAATTGAAAAAAGAAAGAACCCTTAGTTGCAGAAAACACCTACCCCTCTGAGAACATCCTATTCTGTTCCCACTCACAGAAAAATCAGAAGTAAGTTATCCCAGTTGCCTTCGATGCAAAATCAAGCTTCTACTATTGTGATCACTTCAGAATGTCAACACAGGGCTGCTTTTGAGCCAGTTTTGTTTCTGACAGTGATGCAGTCATCAAGTAACTGAAACTCCTATAGGACTCCACCCCAAAAGTGCCGGTTATTCTCTCATGAACCAGAATTGGCTTACTAAGATGGCCGTTGGCATTGAAACCCTTAAAACTCCAGAGGTCATGAGTTGTATCTCTCCTTCCCTTTTCCACCATCCTTCTATCTCCATCTCTCTTTCTTCTTTATCCCTCACTCTCTACTTCCTTCATAGCTTACTGAGTGCTCTCTCTGGAATGTTTGAAGGTGAGGATTTAGGTCTGGGCAATCTGTTAAAAATATGAATTGTTACCATGAACTCTGAGTGGCCTTTCAGCTTTGCTGACAGAAATTTACTCCATGTAGACTGCCCCCCCCCAAAAAAAAATTAAGCAGGTAAGGTCATTTGGAGTTGAAACAAGCATGCAGTCGGTGTGTTTGAAAATGAAATTATAATTAACCTGCTGATGGCTGTGAGGTGTTACCTTGAACTCTGTGTGGCCTCTTGGCACAGCGGCTGAACTTGCTTTATTGAATACCCAGAGACCTGAACAGGTGAAATCAGGATATGTCCAGGGCCAATTGTACTTCTGGAAAGAAGATTATATCTCTTTTAGTGCCGATTGTAAGTGAGTTGAGGATTAATTGAGCAGCACTAATAAAAAAATAAAAATGAGTTTTGACCATTCATGTCTATGTGAAGCATAACATTTGTTAAAACTGCTGAGGAAAATGACTTTGCTTGGCCACTTTGTGAATTGATTCCTGGGAGTGATGAGAGGTTACCAGGCTGACAGTGGCCTAGGAAGATTATTGCAATTTGGAAATACATGTTTAGGAAAACATTGTAATTGCTTGTTGAGAGCTATGAAGTGTTGCTTGAACTCCAACACTTCATGGGTGTTTACATATGGGTTGGACAACTTTATGGAGAGCTATTCAAAATGAGGTAGGTAAAACCATATAGCAGTAACTTAGCATTGTTAATGACAAGGAGGGGTGGTGAGGTCATACATGGTATAGAATGAATGGATCTCAGATAAACCTTAACTCTGTCTTGTCCATGAAATGTTACTTTAAGGTAAGTATGCAGCTTACTGACTTACATAATCAACAAAACTGAATAATGGTGCTACAGTTTCAAGCTGGTACGAGGTTAAGCAAATACCACAAACAACTGATTTATTGATAGTCACTCATGACAGCTTATTACTGCTTTAGACTGGCAAAAAGTCCATCTCATCCCCTGTCACACTGAATAAAAAAGAACTCTGCATCATTTTGTTGCCTCTGTTTTCACATATCGTCCCTCTAATTATATAATATCATTCCATGGTAAAGCCACATTTTATAAAAGCAAACGTTTTGGGTCCCTTCTTGTTTGAGCTGAGAACATCTATTGTTAGACTAAACAAACTGTTTAGTTGCACTCTGTGCTTTTGACAGGTTGGCTGGAATAAATGCTCATGTTGACTTAATAAATAAAGAATAATAATCCCAATGGGTTTTATTATTGGATGGAATTATTCTCTTCATAGCATCAAAATGATCTAATTGTTCACATCTCTACCCGCTTTAAGTAAGGTATGTATAAAGAACACTGAAGTTTTCCTATTCCAAAAGAAGTTTTGATGAGAAACAGTTAAACACCCTTTGCCCTCCTGACTCCTCCTTTAGTAGTACCCTGTGTTATATACTCTTGTATTTCTTATAGAACACTTAGATGAAGAGGAGACTTCACAAGGTACTAACTGGTAGCCCAGGCTCCTTATCTCAAGTTGTCATTTTATTTGGTTGGTGATTAAGGTTCACCATTGCAAAATTCTTTGTATTTGCACAGTTTATTTCATCTCAATCAAATGCACACGCTTAGAAATAGACTAGACTCTCTACAACAGTTACAGGCATGATTGTGTCAGCTCAGTATTCACAGAAATTGACTGTTCAGTTCCACTTTGTGGTTCCATTTAGATTTGGTGGACTAATGTTTTATATTTCTGTGTCACTTGGAGTACCTGTCTGAATGTGTAGGGCCTCTGGTAATTTTATTTATTTTGCTTATTTCAATATCTGGTAGTTGTTCTCCAGTTTACAGACACATTCATACAGTTAGAAGCATCACACTTTATTTGTTCAGTTTCTATATTCAGAGGTGCTTCGTTTGCTTCTCAGTTCTTGCCTTCTCTATGAAGTCTTCTCTCATGATTTCATTCTAAACTCTGAACTCTTATTATATTAATTGGTATAGCACTTCTAATGCTGGCAGATATGTGACAAAACTTACATAGATATTCACATTAACAACAGCATGTGTCATAAACTCTATCATAGTTATTTTACATATTTGTCTCAATGTTCCCACTGCTTTACATAATATACCTCCCCTCTACAGGTGCTAAAGTGACTTTTCTAAAATACAAATTTTATTGATCATTCTTCTGCTTAAAACTCTTCAGAATCTGTACCTTCCCAGGCCAACTCCTGCCTGCCTTTCCAGCTGCATTTCCTACCATTCCCTTGGTATACCCACACCAAATGTGTTGCTATTCCCTGAGCATGACATAGCAAAATTTCTTCCTTTTACTTAGGCACTTATTCCCCTAGCAAATATTTACTCAACTTTTCTCTAGTCAGATGTTTCCCTCCTTGGGAACTTTTTCCTGACTCTTCCGGCAGGGACTGGCCTACCTTTTACACCTCTTTAACGCCACAAAGCTTTATTACAGCATATCAGACTATAATGTATTTATTTGCCTATATGTCTTCTCTACTAAGCTGTGAACTATTTAAGATAGAGACTGTTGTCTTACTCATTTTTATATTCTTATCTCAGTTCCAGGCACATAGCAGTTGTTCAATAAATGTTTTGTCGAATGAATGAATGAACGAACAAATGAACAAACATCTTTTTAGTGAAATTTAAAGGAAGTCAACTTACTTATGCAGTAAATCCTCATTTGTACCCCACAACTCTATATTAAAATAAAATATATAAAAATAAATAAAGGAGGCTGGGTGCGGTGGCTCACGCCTATAACCCTAGCACTTTGGAAGGCCGAGGTGAGAGGAATGCCTGAGCTAGCAGGTTCTAGACCAGCCTGGGCAACTTGGCAAGATATCATCTCTACAGTAAATCAAAACATTAGCCAGGGGTGGTGGCACATGCCTGTAGTCCCAACTACTTGGAAGGCTGAAGTAGAAGGATCGCCTGAGCCCAGCAGGTCGAGGCTAAAGTAGCCATGAGCGTGCCACTGCACTCCAACCTGGGTGATAGAGTGAGACTCTGACTCAAAAAAAAATAAAAATAATAAATAAATAAATAAATAAAGGAAATCAAGTAATTTCCAATGAGAGAGATGCTTGGAAATTAACATTGACATATGTCCTAATTTTTTAGCTACTTGCTAAGGGGTCTGGGTGCACACTCTTTGTATTACAGCAGAGAATCCAGTACATTGAAATGTGTCTTGACCATGGATACCTTAATTTGAGAAAGTCTTCTAGTTTGAATGCAAGCGATTCCATTGTAGTTGATCAGACCTAGATTCTAAAGTAGATCAGATAGATGTAAGGGTATTTTGACCATAACTAGGAGAGCAGTCTTCAGTCTCATGTTTTACTTTCTCCTAAATGCAATGGGAGTCTCATAAAATGAACACTTTTCCTTAGCGTTCTGCAATATTTTTGGCCACAACTTTAACCTAGGAAGAAATTATTCAGTACTGTCAGCTCCTTTGTACTTTAAATTTTTCTCTAGTAGGACCCAAGCAATTTCTGGTTCTATTAAAAATTAGCATAGAAGAGCAATGCCACTAACATCCTATTCAGGGCCAGCCCATAAGGCTCCCTCTGCCAGTCAACCTTCAGTCCAAAATCCAGAAGCTCAGCTCATGAAATTTGATCTTGTGTTTCTTGTCCTGTCACTGAAATTTAGTTGTTTTACTCTCCAGGGTGCTCTGCTTAGAGAACATAACAGAAGCAACTTAGAAATAAATAGCGAGGAATGCCATTTTATAGGAGAAGAAAACAAGGCACACCAGGGTTAAGTAGTTGGGATGTTGGGTAGGTTCAGATACAGGTCAGTGCAATGGTGAGGAAAGCACTCAGGTATACTTGACAGATAGTCCCCTTTGCTAAACACTCAGCTCCTCCACCCTGTGTATTTTAACTTGTGCTAATGATCACAAGGATGTTCTGAATGAATTACCGTAATTGGATTTAATTCAGGAAGGGGATGTTTTCTGTACACACCAAACAGCCTGCATACTGGATTCTTTTGCCTAGATGACAGGGAGGAAGAAACCTAACAGGAAATACATCTTTGCAAATTAGAAAAGTTGATGAGCTAAGTCCTGCAGACATTGGGCACTTGTCCAAGGTGAACTCCTAGTGACCCCCTGGTACCTTGGCTCACCTCATTGCACTTCACAGCCAGAAACATACCAGGTGGATTCACTTTCATGCCTCCCTGATAAGGCAATAGGACCTTGCCACACCCAGACTCACATCCAGTCTCCTTTCCTGCTTCCCCTGACCCCAGGTCTGATAAAAATCCAGGGTGATAATGCTATTGAGGTACAGGCCATAAACCATATCAGTATGTACGCAAGTGGAGGGAGGGGGAAAGGGGAGGAAAAAGCAAAAAAGGCTAAATGGAGAATTCAGCTTCACCTCTAGGTGACCTTGGCAGCATGTGGAGTAGAAGGGAAATTGCCAGGAACTTTCAGCCTTTTTTGAGCATTGTTTTGACTTGGCTTTGCTACAGAGCAACTTTTGGGGACAAAATATAGGTCATTGTGAACTGCAGGTGCAGTTTTGATCTTGAACTATAATGTGTTGTGGTATATGTACAAACCCAGAAATATTTATCAAGATAAACTATAATGTGTTGTGGTATACATGCAAACCCAGAGGTATTTATCAAGGTGAATGCAGTTTTTCTCTATAGGTAAACAGGCTATCTTACATTATATTAGGACCAATATCATAAGTTTTTTCCCCTGAAAAAAAGAAGGATACAGCGGACTCTCCCTCTCTATCTTTCTGTCTTTCTGTATCCCTGCCCCCTTCTTCTCTTTCTTCCTCTTATTTTCCTTCCCTTTCTTCTCTCTTCCTACCTTCCTTCCTCTTTTAGTCTCTCTCTCCATCCCTCTTCCTTCTCTCACTACCTCCCTCCCTCACTCACTCCTTTAATAGACCAACCTTCTCTGTTGTGAAACACCTTACTTGACAAAAACAACTCTCACTCTCAAGGCACTCTCCTCAGGAGATGCTGTAGGCAGACTCACTCAAGGATTCAGGATAGGCAAGATATTCCAGAAGCTTGGATTTTAACTGTAACTGCCAAGTTGTCAGAACATTTATTGTGATCTTTGCCTACTTCATTTAAACTTTTGAGAGAATGCAGACCAGCATACAAAAATAACATATCCCAAGAAATGAAAGAGTTGCAAAACCCCTCACTCTTGGTCTCAATCATGGCATTTAATCCCTCCTACCATCTGTTCCCTCATTGTCTCAAATAATAGGAAACATTCAAAACACCTGGTTGCTAAAATGATAGGCACTGTCTCTGGACTGAGAGGAGGATTTGGAGGGAATATTGCTCAAGCAATTCTGTTCTTGAGAACTGCTAGCAAACATTGCTTGAATTGCTGATCTCTTCCTTCCAAACTATTCTGAGAACACAAAGAAAATTAAAAGAGCAGAGGTTTAAATTTCAGCCCCCCCCCAAAATTAGATTAGCTTAGAAATGTTTTGCCACCTGTTTGTCTGGGAAAGGAACCATTTAGTTGAGGCTTAATACAAAGGAAAGTTTGTTTATTCATTTTCTGATTATTGTGATTTTTGAAGATTAATAAGTAAGGGCAATAGATATCTGCGACTGATATTTTTTGAATACAGTTGGGGTAGTTAACAACTACTGCTGATGAGAAACAAACAGCTAAAAAGAGCAGTTTTACTATGTCTTCAACAGGGACTTATGATGTGTTCTGGATTGTGTGATTAGAAAGGTGTGTCTTTTATTTCAAACACTTGCTGATATTTGGAGAAAAGTAACATACAGCACTGTCCTTATTAGGGAGATAAATGAGACGTGGAATGGACAAATGTTTTCGTACAACCTGTTGACCTTTGTTTAGAATTCCTGCCTTCTGATACCTTCTCAGGATAGCCTGTTTAGAATGAAGACCAGCTACCACTACCTTCCAGTCCCAGAATTTTGGTTATCCAAGGAGTTTTAGCAACTGCCAGCAAGTAGTCTCACATTGCTGTGACCTACGGATTATGGAACTTAGTCTTCTAGAATCAGTGGTCCAAAGTTGCCCCCAACTACACCTCTGCAGTTCTTTAAGCCTATAATACCCAGGCCTTGGTTCTGCTAGACTAGACCAGTGCTGATGGGAAGACATGGGTGATTGGGGCATATTTATGAGACTACTTGTCCCTGTTTACCATCTCACATCCTGTAGATATTCACCTCTTCACATCCCCAGTTATTATGATGGGAATGTGCCATGTTCCTCATATATATATTGAATTAATAAAAGAATGGTTAACTTCAAAAACCCCTTGGTAAATGCTTCCTCATCCCATTTGATTCCCCAGGCCAAGGCAAGCCCATTCCTGCTGTGAATTTGGTGTTTATCTTTTCAGTATTTTTTATGCTTTTAAATCAAAGGTGAGCATCCATGAACAATAATGTAATGTTGCTCTGTGTATCTTCCAGTTTATGCATCACACTATGTATCAATCTGTAACATTTTTTGCATTTAGATTTCCTATGCAGTAAGCAAAACTAAGTAGTGTATTCATGTTATCTCAGGTAATTCTCCAAAGACTGTGTGAGATAAAAATTATTTCCATTTTATAGGTGAGGAAACTGAAGCTCAAAGAGGTTAAGCAGCTTAGCCAAATCACACTAAGTGGCTCAACCAGGAGTTGAACTCAGAACTTCTGATGCCAAAGATATTTATTATTCTGTTCTACCTCCTCTTTCCAGTGACCTTGCCTAGAACCAGTATAGCTGGAAGCCTGGCTTATGTCTGAAATAGTCAATGTTTATTCAGATAACCATGAACTCTCTTTCTTTAAGTTTCAGAGGAAATGTTAAACAGTGCTGTCTTATGTTTAGAATTTCGTATACCCAATAGATATATTTCTCTATACCTTAAAGTAAATCAAGTCAAGTGACTGACTCCTTTAAGAACAATTTTTTTGAGAAATTGAAATACAATTACAAGTATTATGTTCCCACTATCCAGACTTGAAAATTAACATTTCTTGTTTGTTTTATCTTTATTTTTATTTAGAAATTAAACAATTAGTAAGAAGAAGTATAAAAGAAAGAAAAAATAGTTAAAAGAAAAGAAATAAAAGAAGCAACACATTGTAGCATATATAACATCCCGTTTGATTCCCCAGGCCAAGGCAAGCCCATTCCTGCTGTGAATTTGGTATTTATCTTTTCAGTATTCTTTATACTTTTAAATCAAAGGTGAGCATCCATGAACAATAATGTAATGTTGATCTGTGTATCTTCCAGATTATGCATCACACTATGTATCAATCTGTAACATTTTTTGCATTTAGTATTATTTTCAAGATTTATCCATGCCAATAATGATATCTCCTTTGTTTCTTTTGTCTGTTGTGTAGTTTTCCATTATATTAATATCACATTTTCCTTTTTCCTATTGATGAACATTTAAGTTGTTCCCATTTTTGTTGTTGTTATAAATAGCACTTCATAGAACATCCTTATGCTTGTTTTCTTTACAAATGAGTATTTCTTGGGCGTTTTTACCTAGAAGTAGAATGACCACCTCTTTGAATCGTTTTATCTTGATGCATCTGAGATTTTTATTTGATGAGATGGCCTCGAGTGACTGTAGGTATATAATTATAGTAACAGAAGGGGGTAGGAATAGTGTCAAATGTAGAGTATAGAAATGAGAGACTCTGTGTCCCATGACTATTTATAACATTATTCTCATTCAACAGACACAATGGCAGTCTTCTGCTCTACAGGCAAGAAAGATTAACATGGTTTAGTTGAGAATACAGAATATGGCATCTACTCTTTTTTCTTTTTTCCCTGTCGAAGTCTCATTCTGTTGCCCAGGCTAGAATATAGTAGCATGGTCACGGCCCACCGCAGCCTTGACCTCCTAGGTTTAGGCAATCCTTCCACCTCAGCCTCTTAAGTAGCTGGGACTACAGGCACTCAACACAGTGCCCAGCTAATATCTTTTTTGATTTTTTGTAGAGATGAGGGTTCCCTATGTTTCCCAGGCTGGTCTTGAACTCCTGGACTCAAGCAGTTCTCCTGCCTCAGCCTCCCAAAGTGCTGGGATTACATCAGAGAGCCATGTGCCTGGCCACATCTGCTCTTTATTGGTACATTATCCTTTTTTTATATACTTGGGGATAGGCTCATTTCTTAATTCAGAAATAGGTAATAAAATGTCTTACACTCAAAATTTAAACTGGTGGTGTTCTAGGCAAACCCTTTCAGGATTTTCATAGCATTCTATCTATCTGTCTGTCTGTCTGTCTGATTGTCAGAATGTTTACTATGTTGCCTATAGCCGAACCTGAAAGAGAGAATTTCCCTTTGCAGGAGTGGGCTGAGAACAGGGAGACTATGCATTGTCTGGGTATTCTGCTGCATGTATAAGTATTTATTTACTTTATTTAGTGGCTGAGACTGTGACTTTATTTTCTAGCTCATTTTCCCGCGTGACAGGATAAGACCACTCCTGCCATTATGATTTACCATGCAGTAAACAATGAGGGCTTTTGGATTGCATTTTGTAGAATTGCTTTATTCAACCTCTCCTTCCAACCCATTGGGAAAGAATTAACAATTAATATTTCTCTTTTGCATTTCTCAGTGAATTCAGCATTCCTAGATTTGGTTTCTTTTTGTTATTTGTCTTGTAAAATCCATTGTTTTAAGGATAAGACAGCATAATACTTTTCTGCTTACTAGTTTACCCAGTGGCAGGAGGGAAAGGACAACGTGGCTTGCCCAACCTTATTTCAGTTGTTCTTTGCATATTCTGCTCCAAACAGCAGTGCCCCACTTCCAAACAAGGATTGAGTGTCACTTTGGGCCATGGAGCATAGTCGCTTCCCAGAAACTCATTTTCAGTCATGGAAAGTTCAGGTACATCAGAGTGAAAGTACAGCACAGCTGACCATACTGAGACATACATGAATGGCCAAGTATGGCACTGACTACTAGCCTATTGTTAACCTTCTCTGGCAGGGTGTTATCCAGACCTACTCACTCTAGGAGCCAGTTAATTTCATAGGGCAAGATTAGTCCACTGACAAAAGAGAAATTCCTGGATCTTTTTTGTTGTGGGGCTTTCGTGGAATTTTCAATCCGATATCAAATGTAAATTAGTCTCGGTTCTAAATTGTCCCCCAACGTTGGATCTTGCTTTTAGAGAAAAAGCTTCAGTCTAGTTATGTTGATATTCTATACTTTAATTCTCCCTCAAACCAATTAGACTTGTTTATTGTCTGCATGTTTGTCTTATATTTGCCTAGTTTCTTTAAAGCAGTCCTTGTTCTCTTTTTTGGGAATTTCAAATGCCAGTGCCTGTTGTCTTGTTAATCTGCAGTAGGTATATATTGAATTAGTTCCATGTGTATTTTAAGGGATGAATTCAGAATTTGTAGGAGGTAGGAAACATATGAAAGCACCTAAGCCAAATCTCAACCAGTATGCAACCAGAATGCTATTTTGCCCACTGTTCTCAAACTTGATTTTAACTACTGCCCCAGAGAAAATATACATCACTCCAATCTGCACCTTTGTATAAACATTTTGTATTCAAATTCTGATTAAAATGTGAGTATAGCTTATAAGCATGGCTTTCCCCTTCCCCACAACCACTACCACTACTCAGTTCAGTAGTTAATTGCTTTGAATTTATTGTTTGTAAGCTATCTATAATGTCAAGGGATACTATTGCCTAAGTTTGTGATTTCAGTTGGGAGGTGCAGGGAACCTGTCTGGACTGTAGCACTGGACCACTTAAGCAAAGACTGGAGCCCACTTATATACTTTGATCCTCTGCTACTAGATCCTTTAAGACCTTTACCCTGAGAGGTTACCTGAGAGTACATCTTGTTTTCCTTTGTGGGTGGGAGCTGAGACCCAAGCAAGAGAATTAAGCTGGCCTAAGAGAAGGAAGTTCTTGATCCTAAGGCTCGTTATTTTCATTCATTCCATTTGTCATTACAAAAACTCCATTAACCGTATTTAAAAACATACTCTGATTTTTTTCTATCCAACAGGTTATTTTCAGTGTGAAATAGGGAAAGAATACTGACCTGAGAATCAGAAGATCTATGTCTTGTTTCTGTCTTTGCTACTATTTGTCTGTGTAAATGTGAGCAAGTAATTTAACCTTTCTGAGCATCTCTTTCATCAGCAGTAATTGAAGGCAGTTAGCTGTGATAATAAGCCCATACCTAAAGCATTGCATTTCATTTGGAGCACCACATTTTAAGAAGGACACTGGTGAGGTGCACTAGAGGAAAAACTGAACCAGGCTAGCAAGAGGTCTGAAATCTTTGTTAAAAGGAGTTGGGATATTTCAGCCTAAAAGAGAGCAGACTCGGCTTGGTGGCTCAGCCTGTAATCCCGCGCCTTTGGGAGGCTGAGGTGAGTGGATTGCCTGAGCCCGCGGGTTCGAGACCCGCCTGGGCAAGCAAGACCTCATCTCTACAATAAATCAAAAAATTAGCCGGGCGTGGTAGC
>CAUYQG010162155.1:0-12205 GCA_963574415.1 Tarsius wallacei
GGACCCCTGAGAGTCATGACTGCTGCTTCATCTCTGCCTTCCAAGTCATATGCAGGTTCCCTTATGGCCAGCTCCTCCCGGAATTGAAAAGAAAGGAATCAAAACCCAACACTGGCCCCTAACTAGCCTCTTTCAATAAACGGGTGTGTGTGGACTCTCCATCTTTATAGCCATGGAATCACATTGTGGATTCTGTTTCCCACTCTCACAAAGTCTTTCTGGGTCAGTGGGTACATGTCAAGCTCTAGGCAAACTTCCTCTTTTCAGATTTGTATGCCCCTTAAGGTATCCTTTCAGACCACTGGTGGCATCCTTCATGGTACATGGAATTAATCAGCATGTCAAAAGCACCATTGAAAAGGATAGAATAGGCCCAGTGTGAGGGTTCATGCCTGTAATCTCAGCACTTTGGGAGGCTGAAGCAAGAGGATTGCTTGGCCTAGGAGTTTGAGATCAGCCAGGGCAACATAATGAGATGCCGTCTCTACAAAAAAAAAATTTTTTAATAAAAAATTAGCTGGACATGGGGGCATGCACCTGTAGTCCCAGCTATAGGGAGGCTGAGATGTAAGGATCACCTGAGCCCAGGCTGAAGAGCCGTGAGCCATATCGTGCTACTGCACACCAGCTAGATGATGGAGTGAGGCTCTGGCTCAAAAAATGATAGTAATAGTAACCATAGACAGGACAGAATAGAATAGGAAATATAAATAGAGATGCTTTTATAATTTTTTTTATTGCTGTTAAGCAATGGTTAAGGAAAACACTGCCTGTGTTGTTGTTGTTGTTGTTGTTGTTGCTGTTTGTCTTTCTTTCACCCAATCTCTCTACCCCTCATTTTTTGTTTGGTTGTTTACTTTGACATAGAACCAGATTTTGGGAAAGAATGGCTTTTGAAATACAGGGAATGAGAGAGAGACAATGACATTTACCTTTTAAAAAAAACAATCATAACACGGAGAGTGCCTGTGCACCACCAGTGCAAGGTACCAGTGGCACAGAGGGAGATTCTTCCTCAGCAGCTGGCATGAAAGTTGCAGCGTGATCAGAAAACCATGTGCTATAAACAGTGCAAAAAACACACCTTTGGAGAATGTAGGCGCTGACAAGATGGGGAGAGGTTCAGCCTCTGAACTTCGACGAGCGACAGTGAAGCGCCTAGTCAACATGGGCTCATTTGTGTGGGAATGGGGACCTCTAGGGAGGAAAGACAGAACTGCAGAACTTTTTTTTTTTTAAGCGCTGACTTTGGTTGACATCCTAGAACAACTAACTTCGAGGTCATTTAATTCTGCCTACGTGGATCCTCCTAAGACTTAGTAGTCATTTCTTACACACCAAGAAACTTTATGCATAATGGCTAATTTAATTTTGATAACAATCTTGTGAAATAGATAGTATCACGAGTATTTGTGTGTGTGTGCGTGTGCATGTATGTGCATGTCTATGCATATGCAGGGGAGTGTGAACATGTGTATGTGTACGTGCGTTCATGCCTATGTGTGTGTGAAGGGATGGAGATTTAGAAACTGCAGCAGTGTGTCGACAAGCGAAAACTGGGAAGTGGAAGAGCCGCACCAGGACTCCGGACTCCCAGGCTGGCAATGACTCTGACCCACCACAATGTCAGAACAGCACGAGTGTCAAGTGATGTGGACTCAGCGATCACCCAGGCCATGTTCCTCATTCCTAAACAGGAAGGATGAAGGGCAGAAAAGAGAGTGAATTGTGGGGTCACACACGTAGTGAAAGAACCCAGCTCAGCACCCATCTCTTGGTTTTCAACCCACTTCACACCCTAACAATATTCTGCTTAACAATAACATGGAAGTGTTCTGATTTCTAGCAATATATGAAGAATGGTTTAAAAAGAAAAAAATTACTTATTGGGGAAAAAAAGCAAATTTTAGATAAAATAATTTCAAACAAATTTTTTAGTTTTCTAAAAAAAAAAAAAAAAATTCCTGAATTTGCAAGGTGAACATGTTTAATGTAGTATGATATCAAAAAAATTCAGAGGACAAAAATGAGTGAACAAGGTAACCAAGATGAGAAAACTCAGAAGCTGTGGACTGCTCATGGGGCACCTGCGGAGTTAGGTAACCTCGTGTTTCCTAGATGGTGTGACCTCACAGGACATCAGAGCAAGAAGCAAACCTTCAGGCCTCTATGAGAGGAAAGGTCAAATGGGACACCACTGCACAACAGTGGGACCCCCATGGGGTAAATTGCAGCTGGAAAGGTGAACCAAAAATGAAAGTTAGACTGGCAGAGTGGCTTACACCTGGAATCCCAGGACATGGGAAGTCACGCTGGAGGATCCTGGGAGCCCAGGAGTCAAGTTACAGCATCAGTTACAGTGAGCCATGATTACTGTATGAATGGTAACAGTAAATATTGCCCTTTTCAAAGTTGGTGCTTGGCTGGGGGAAGGATGGAACATCACCCATGAGAATTGTGTGAGTGTATGTATTCCTAAAGTGAGGTTTGAGGCATGATTGCTATGGAGTGAAATTCACTCTTTCTGGTGTGTAATTTATGAATTTTGGCAAATGTCTCTTAATCGAGATGGAGAACAGGTCCACCGCCCCCTTTGCATCCCCCTCGTGCCATCAGCAATCAGATCTTCCTCCCACCCCATCCTCAGCAACCACGAGGTTTTCTGTCCTAAGAGTTTTGTCTTGTTAAGAATATCACGTCAATGGAACCACACAGTGCTGTAGTCTTCTGAGTCCGGCTTCTGTCATTCAGCATAATGCCTTTGAGATATACCGGGCTGCAGTTTACTCCATGGGGGTCCCACTGTTGTGCAGTGGTGTCCCATCTGACCTTTCCTTCTTCCTCCTGAGCAATGTCCCTCTGAGTGGATTCAACATGCTCTGAGCGTGCAGGCACAGGTAAATGGTGTGTTGTAGATTGGTTAAACTTCATGTTGACCTGAACATCCCCACAAATGGCTTCTTGCTCCCGTCAACTCTGACTTCGTGATATTCAAACACATCAGTGAGATCCCATCATGCCTTTTGCATGCATACTCTGACCGACCCCAGCCCATCTGTTTCTGTCTCGCTGTCTCTGTCCGTCTCTCTCCACTCTACCTGCTCTATCTAGCTCCTCCCATAGGGTCTATTCAAGGGGCTGGGTCTCCCATCTCTAGGACGTGTAGATGTAATAAATACTTTAACGTCGTATGCCTCTCGGACAGTTACCACTGTAGCTGTGTTGGGGTGATCTTCAAAGTTCCCATAAGAGGAACTAATCCCCGCCCCTCAAGTACAACATTGGAGGATATCTGGGTTGCTTCCAGTTTTTGATGATTACAAGTAAAGCTGTTATAAACACTCATAAATAGTTTTAGTGTGCTCACAGGAGTAGGATTTTCAGGCTATGCCATTTTGCATCTCTACCAGCAATGATGAGAGCTCAAGGTGACTCCCGTCAGCACTTGGTATTGTCAGTTTTTCAAATTATAACCATTCTAATATGCATGTAGTGATAGCTTATTGTGCTTTCAATATGCACTTCCCTAATGACTAAGATGCTAAGGATATTTTCTTGAACTTGTCTTCCATCCATATGTCTATTTGACTGAAGAAGTCTACTTGTTATTGAGTTTGAAGAGTTGTAATTAGATGTACTTTTAAAAATTTCTTATTTTATTTTATTTTTTGAGTCAGGGTCTCACTCTGTTATCCAGGTTGGAGTGCAGTGGCATGATCATGGCTCACTGCAGCTTCTGACTCCTGGGCTCAAGTGAACCCCCCACCTCAGCCTCCCAGAAGCTGGGACTACAGGTGCATAGCACCACACCCAGCAATTTTTATTTTTTGTATAGACAAGATCTCACTATGTTGCCCAGGTGGTCTTGAACTCCTGGGCTCAAGTCATTCTCCTGTCTCGGCCTCTCAAAACCCTGGGATTAGAAGTGTGAGCCACCACCCCTGGCCTACATGTGCTTTTTATTTTGAAATAATTATAGATTCACATGTGACTAAAAGTAACAGAGACCCTACATGTGTCCTTTACTCAACTTCCCCCAATTGTGACATGTTGCAAAGGCATAGTACTTTGTAGCAACTAAAATATTGACATTGGTACAGTAACAATACAGAACACATAATTCCACCAAAAATCTCTTCGTCACCCTTTTATAGTCACACCCAATTTCCCTGCCGAACCTCTTCTACCTCTGTTAACAGCTAATCTGTTCTTTGTTTATAAATCTGTGGTATGTCAAGAGTGCCCTAAAAATGGAGAAATACCTCGTGTAGACTTCTGGGATTTTTTTTTTTTTTACTTGGCACAGTTCTTAGGAGATTTATTCACATTGTTCTGTGTATCAATAGTTGTTATTTTTAAAAATGTTCTCTATTATGTGTTCTGTTTTCAATTTCATTGATTTTGTTCTATCTTTATTATTTTCTTTTTGAAATTTGTGTATTGTTTTTATTAGGTTCTTGATGTAGGAGTTTAGATGATTGATTTAATATTGTTTCTCTTTTCTAATGTTTGCACTTAGTGTTATAAATTTCCCTCTCATCACGGCTTTAGGCTGTGTCTCACAAATACCATATATGGCATTTTAATTCACTTCAATGTACTTCATTTTTTTTAGACTTGCTGTTTGACCCATGGATTATTCAGAAGTGTGTTGTTTAGTTTGTGTTGCTTATTTCAAGTGTTTGGAGATTTTCTTGTTATCTCTCTGCTACTGGATTCTAGTTTAATTCCACCGTGGTTGGAAAGTACACCCTGTATAACTGTGATTATTTCATATCTGTTGAGGTTGGTTTCATGGCCCAGAATAGAGTCTATATGCATGTATGCCCCACAGGCATTCAAGAAGAATGTGTATTTTTCCTGTAATAGGTAGAGTTTCCCTTACGTGTCCATTAAATCCTGTTAGTTGATGGTGCTGTTGAGTTTTATAATCTGCTAATTTTTGCCTAGTCACTCTACCAGTTGTTACGGGAGGGGTGATATAGTCCCCAGCAATAACTGTGGATTTGTCTTTTGTGCTCTATCAGTGCTTGCTTCACTTATTTTTCAGCTCTGTTGTTTGGTGAATATCCATGTGAGATTGCTATCTCTTCTCAGTTAATTGACTTTTTTATCACTTTGTAACTATCCCTTTCTGTCTCTGCTAATGTTCTTCTCCCTAAAGTCTACTTTATCTGGTGTTGTTTACCCACTCTTATTTTCCTTTGATTAATGTTTGCATGATGTCTTCTTCTATCTTGTTTATTTTCAACTGGTCTTTATTGTTATACTTGAAGTGAGTATTTTGGGAGATAGACTATCCTGGGCCATGTTTTATAATCCATTCTGTCAATGCCTGTCTTTTGATTGGTTTATTTAAATCTTTTACATTTATTTTAATTAGTGATATGTTAAGGCTAAGGTCTGCCATTTTGTTTTTTGCTTTTTTTTTCTTCTTTCTGTTTTCATTTATCTGTTTTTTCTGCTTTCCTGTAGATTGCTAGAACAATTTTTAGAATTCTTTTCTGATTTATCTGTCATGTCTTTGAGTGCATCTTTTTGTATATTTTTTTAAAAGTAGTCTTCTGATATTGCATCTAAAGTTGTTTTCTAGCTACATAACCTATCATAGTCTGCTGTTGTCATCATTTTGCCAGTTCAAGTGAGCCTTACTTCTGTAAGGTTCCATAAGGTTAAGATTTTGTTATCTTAATTGGTTTATAATTTAAAAATATTTTCTGCACATAAAGGCAGTGTTACACTGCACATATCAGACAGTTTCATAATTTTTGCTTCAAGCATTAAACGTAATTTAGAAAACTCAAGTGGAGAAAAAGCCTATTGTACTTATTCCATAGATTTTCTTAGCATTTTAAAAATTCCTTTCTGATGCTTCAAGATTCCTTTATCATTTCCTTTCTGTATACAGAAATTTTTTTAGCCATTCTTTAGGATCAGTTTGCCGGTGGCAAATTCTCTTAGTTTTTCTTCACTGAAAATTTATTGATTTCTCTTTCTTTTGACTCCTCCTACTGGAGTTCCTGGCTTGCCAGGTTCCTTATCTCTATGTCTGTAATAGAAATAACAAAAAGAAAACCTAGGGAAATCACAACTGTGTTATTCCTCAGGGCCCAAGCTTTCTAGCTGGTGTGCCTTCTTCTTTCCACTTTTCAGAGTATACTTATGTTTGTTTTATGAATCAGGTATAATTTTCTTCTATATGTATGTATCCTTATTCTCTTTCAAGGTTTTTTCTTTGTCTTCAGTTTTCAGAAGTTTGTTTGTAATGTTTCTTGGTGTGCATTCTTTTGGATGTAGCCTGTTTGGGATTTGCTCAACTTCTTTAATCTGAAAGTTTATGTTTCCTTCTAAATTGGCAAAGTTTTCAGCCACTGTTTCTTTAAGAGCTTTTTCAGGCCTGCTCTCTTTAATGCCTACAAACAGTACTCTGTTGACACAAATGTTATATCTTTTGTTATAGTCCCACAGATCTTTTTATCTCTATTCATTTCTTTTTCAGTCTGTTTTCTCTCTGTTATCCCATTTGAGTAATTTTAATTGATCTTTCTTTACTTCACTGATTCCCTTCCATTCCAATGTTGAGCTCACGCACTGAACTTTTAATTTCACTTATTGTATTTTTTAGTTCTAACATTTTCATTTCGTTCTTAGCACCTTCTGTTTTTTTGCTGAGACTGTGCATTTTCTTCTTGAAGCTTTCTGTTGTTTTAACGTATTTCAAGCAAGTTTGTGATTGTTGAAAGATTTTATGGTGGCTTCTTTAAAATCTTTTTTCAGACAATTTTTACATTATGCCATATCAGGGTTGATATCTATAGACTGGTATTTTTTCATTCAACGATACCTTCCTGACTCTTGCATGACAAGGGATTTTCTATGTAAACCTGAGCACTTTCATATTAAGTTATGAGACCCTAGATCCTACTTAAACCTGTGTTAACTGGTTTTTGATGATGTCACTCCAGCAGGGGAGGAAGGTGCATTGCCTCATTACTGCAGGGTGGAGGTAGAAGGGCAGGCTACTTGCTCAAGATATATTGATACCTGTGGGTGTCAACAGTTACTGCTGGGCAGGAGTGGGCATTCCACCTGCCCATGTGGTTTCCACCAGCACTGGTGGGGTAGGCCTTGTTACTAGTGGGCAATGGAAAGTCCTGACTCTCCACTAGACTCCCTTGGCACAGACTCATTGGGGTGAGAAAGAGAAGCGTTATTACTGACAGGTGGGGGCGGAAGTCTAGACTTCTCCCTTGATCTCCACTGACACCATGTGGAGTGGGGTTCATGACAGGTTGGCAAGGGTGGAAGTCCCAGTTTCTTATTTGGTCTTTTCTGATACCACCTCAACGGGTGTACTGGGTGCTTCATCACAGCCTTTCCAAGGTGAATGTCTAGGCTCCCACTGAGCCTTTGCAAGCATTGGTAGGGTTGGGGTTATAGTGTTCTGTAGTGTTTGACTGAAGTAGAGAACTATGGTCTAAAAGTTTCACATCTTATTAAATTGCTCCTTTTCTGGGAATTGGCTAAAGTCATGGCTACTTTTGACTTCTCCTACTGGAGTTCTTGGCTTGCCAACTTCCTTATCTCTATGTCTGTGATAGAAATGGCAAAAAGGAAACCCAGGGAAATCACAACTGTGTTATTCCTCAGGGCCCAAGTTTTCTAGCTGGTGTGCCTTCTCCTTTCCACCTTTCAGAGTATGCATATGTTTGTTTTATGAATCAGGTCCAGGATTTTTTAGTCATATTTAGTGGAAGAATGAAAGAAAGTTGTCTACTCTATCTTCTTGAAAGTGGAAGCAATCTGCATTTTGCAAATATTTTTTTCCAATATGTGATTTGTATTTTTATGTATTTAATCATGTCTTTTGGAATACAAGCTTTCTAAACAACTTCCTTGAGGTATAAGTGACATACTATATGGGGGGGACCCCCTAAAAAACCAGCACTGTCTTGTGGAGGGTAAGCTCCTTGTAGTACAGGCTTCCCCTGCTAGGTAAGTGTTCTAGGAACCCACTGACATCAGTGTACCAGCTAGCTTTGTTGTGAGTGGCTGTGTTCAGCTTCTGTGAATTATTATTATTACTGGAAGATTCAGTATTTTTGCCCATTTGTGTGATTTGTGAGCATACCTGCCTACACTGTGCTGAATGTCAGCAGCTTTTGACCAAAAACAGCATGACCCCCTTGCCCTACTCTCCCTATTCACCCAACCTCACCCAGAGTGACTTTCTGTTTTTTGTTTTCTGCTTCCCCAGATGAAAAAAGTCCTCAAAGGAAGCTGTTTTGCCAATGTGGAAAAGGTGAAATTTAAAAATGGCAGAAGCCCTAAAAGGGATCGAAATTGCCTGGTTTGAGCAGTGGAAAAAGCATCTTGATAGGTGCATTGCATCAGACAGAGAGTACTTTGAAGGGGACTGAAGTTTAAACATGCAAGAATAAACAATTTTTAAATAAATAAATTAGGGTTAACGCTGGCCCACTTACAAACACGTGTGGTAAGAGTGGGAGACCTTAGCAACACACGAGTAGGGGTGAGTCTTGATCTGATCCACCCTCTTCCGCCAAGAGTCTGTGGGGCATCTGAACCACGTGGACAGCAGCCTTATTGCCCACCCAGAGACCAGAGGTGAGGGTCTAGAGACTGGAGCCTGCTCCCTCCTGCAGGAGCCAAAAGCAACGGGTCTTGAGACAGGCCAGTAAAAAAGGAAACTGAAGTTCCAGAAAAGGCCACAAGAGGGAGCAAAAGGGAGCTCATGACTCAAAACTTTTGGGTTTTTTGCTTTGTTTTGTTAGTTTGTTTGTCCATTTGTTTTGTTTCTTTGTTTATCAAATTTTTCCTTGCCTGTTTGTTTTCTTTTTTCTTCTTCTTTCTCATCATCTTCCTTTCTTCCCCCTATGTCTTTCTCTGTTCTTTCCTTTCTCTTATCCCACTTAGGTTTCAGGTATTATACATACACTCCCACTTCATGGACATAGTGTAAGGTGGTGGGCAGTGGGTTCCAGGAGGCCCACACTCCAGACAGCAGATACTGTAATCTTCAGGTAGCTTCTGAATCTTAGCTCCCCTCATTATGCCTTAATCAGATCTCAAAACTGCAAAAAGATAGCCCTGCCCTCCACCCCAGACTGGCTTCAAAATTGAACAAATCCAGAGGCTCAACATAAGAAATCATAGGGGGTTGGGCAAACAGAAATGAAAACTCTCCCTGTCTCACTGGGCAACAAAATTAAAGAGGAAAAAATATAATGAGGGAAAATACATCACAAATGAAGAAGAATCAGTGGAAGAACACAGATCATCCCCCCTCATTCCAGTCCCCTGGAAATACATTATCTGAGAATACAGACTTCAAAATTCAAACAATGAAGAGCCTACAGAATGACTGGTCTCAGGCCACAAATTCAGGCATCAAGGTATTAATGGAGAGGATGGATAAAAATCAAGAAAGACAAGAAAAAAGAATGAAAGAACTGATAACTCAGATTATGGCAATAAAGAATATAGTGAATAAAATTGATAACAAACTGACAAGCATGGAAAACCTGAATAGCCAAGCAGAAGAAAGAATCTCAGAGCTTGAAAACCAAAATATGGAACCAACCCAAACTGTTAAAAACATTGGAAGGAAAATTAAAAAGATGGAACAAAGCCTCCAAGAGATGTGTGATTATATTAAGAGGTCAAACTTGTGCATGATTGGCATTCCTGAGGCAGGAAGGGAAACAGAGACCACCTCATATAACCAACATTCCATGATGTTATACAAGAAAACTTCCCTCATTTCATTAGAGACAAAACTATCCAAACACAAGAGATTCAGAGAATCTCTGCAAGGCATCAAATGAGAGGACCAACTCCTAGACACATAGTAATTTGCTTATACAAAGAAGGTATAAAAGAAAAAACCCTAAAAGCAGTGGAAGATCAGACTACCTACCAGAGAAGACCAATTAGAATAACAAAAGACTTATCTATAGAAACACTACAAGCTAGAAGAGACTGAACTCTAATCTTCAAAGTTCTCAAAGATAAGGAATTCCAACCAAAAACTTCGTACTCAACTAAGCTAAACTTCATCAACAATGGGGAATTAAAATCCTTCTCAGACATCCACTGTCTAAGAGATTATGCAGCTATACAGGAGATGCTTAAGAAGGTATTAAGCACAGAAGAAAGAAAGAAAGAAAGAAAGAAAGAAAGAAAGAAAATACCAGGAGAACAGGAAAGCATAGAATCAACAGAGAATACGTTGTGACTGAAAACTTGAAAACACACACATACATCAACCCAAAAGTTAAAACAAATAAACAAGAAAAAACTTTATAAAAGCCTTCTGACAAGGATAAACTCTCACATTTCAATAGTCAGACTGAATGTGAATGGACTAAATGCACCACTGAAAAGACATATATTGGCAAACTGGATTAAAAAGTATGACCCTCCAGGTGTGGTGGCTCAAACCTGTAATCCCAGCACTTTGGGAGGCTTAGGTAAGAGGACTGCCTGAGCCCAGGGGCTCAAGCAGCCTGGACAACTTGGCAAGACCTCATCTCTACAATAAATAAAAAAATAAGCCAGGCATGGTAGTGCTCACCTGTAGTTCCAGCTACTTGGAGGACTGAAGTGAAAGAATCACCTGAGCCCAGCAGGTCGAGGCTGCAGTGGCTGTGAGTGTGCCACTACATTCCAGCCTGGGTGACAGAGTAAGACTCCGATTCAAAAAAAAAAAGCATGACCCAAAAATATGCTGCCTACAGGAAACACATTTCAACAAAGGAAATGCACTGACTCAAAGTTAAAAGATAGAAAACAAACTTTCAGGCAAACAAAAAACAAAAGAAGGCAGAAGTCACAATTTTAATATCAGACAAGACAACCTTCAAGTTATCAAAATTTTAAAAAGATAAGGAAGGACACTGCATAGTGATAAAAGGTTCAATCCATCCCCCCCCCAAAAAAAATTCCACCCTAAATACATCTATACCCAACATAGAAACACCAGGATTTGTAAGGCAACTATTAAGTAAACTAAAAAAGGATAATGAATCTAACACAGTTATAACTTGGGGCTTATTTTCCACTAACAATCCTAGCCAGATAACAGAGGCAAAAAAATCAATAAGAAGATCTGGACTTGAACTTGTTGATTGACAAAATAGATTTAATAGATAACTATAGAACATTCTACCCAATAACCATAGAATAGACATTCTATGCATCACCACATGGAACATACTCCAAGATTGACCACATCCTTGATCATTTATCAAGAATAAACAAATTCCATAAGATTGAAATACTACCATGCACCTTCTCAAAATACAGCAAAATAAAAATAAATATTGCTAACAACAAGATTCTCCCCAAATACACAAAGACATGGACTCTAAACAGCACAGTGCTGCACAACTACTGAGTCAATACAGAAATTTAAAGATTCTTGGAAATAAATGAAAACAAACATACATCTTAGCAAAACTAAAAGCAGTTTTAGGAGGGGAATTTATATCTCTATGAACACCCATCAAGAAAACAGAAAGTTTGCAAATCGGGGGTGGGGGTGGGGTAAAAAAAAAGAAAGATTGCAAGTTAGCAACCTAACAAATCACCTAAGGTATCTGGAAAGTCAAGACCACTCCATACCCTAACTTCAGCAGAAGAATTCATATCACCAAAGTAAAAGCCCAACTACAGGACATAGAAGACAAAAATACCATAGAAAAAAATAAACGAAACAAAAAGCTAGTTCTTTGAAAGAATAAACAAGATTGATGGACCCCTAACCAGACTGACCAAGGAAAAAGAGGCAAAAAGCCCAAATAAACACAATTGGAAATGCAAAAGATCAAGTAACAATGACCCCAAAGAAATACAAAAGATTATTAGAGATTACTAGGCATACTATTTGTATGGAAACAAATTTGTTAAATGAAATAGAAGACTTTCTGACATCACACAACCTTCTAAGGTTGAAACAAGAAAAAATAGAGATGTTAAATAGACCAATAATAACCTAGGAAATTGACTCCATCATTAAAAAATTACCTACAAAAAAAAAAAAGCCCTGGACCAGACAGCTTTCCAGTGAAACTTCACAAAACATACAAGGAGAAGCTGATACCAATCCTATTGAAAGTATTCCAGGCAATCAAGGAAGATGGAACTCTCCCCAAATAATTTTATGACACTAACATCACATGAA
>CAUYQG010162156.1:0-11804 GCA_963574415.1 Tarsius wallacei
TGCTCTCTGGTCATGAGGGGAAACTGCCCGCTCAGCAGATGGGGTGAACTTGGTGCTGCATTGACACCCACAAGTGGTTCATCGCCCTGGCGTGTACAACCCACGGGCAGAATAGACGAATGCAATGACTGTATCAACAAACTCTATTACAAAACTTTACACTGAGTGATCTTTAGTCTTTAAAAAAGTCAAAAAATTAAATCAGGGCTTAAATGCAATGATTCTAATTATGCATCAGATTGATACAAGGTGTGATTTTTATATCTGGCTGTAACCTGCATGCCAGATGTTTCACTTGAATAGTGAGAGCTTTCGTTCCCAAGCACTGTGAAGGGAACTTTCATAATGGTAACAACAGCAGCTACCTTTGCTGGAATTTTGCAGTTTACTGGGGTTTTTTGTTTTGTTTTTATATCCAAGCATGTTCTTTGCTCCGCTCCGTAAGAGGGGCAGGTGTGCTACATCATTTGTAAATGAGTGAACTGTGCTAAGAGAGAACAGTGACTTGTACAGGTCTCCAGAAACAGGAAATAGCAGAGTCAGGATCAGGAATCAGGTTTTTCACTATTCATTAATGATTTCTTATGTCTAATATTTAAGAAGTTGCTGTTCCATACTTGATTTAATGTGTCAATGTTGTCTTCAATTTAAAAGCTAACAAAGGGCCTTTTAATAACCATTAATTTTTTTTGGATCCTGCAGTTTAAAACTATTTCTGAGTGGAAGCAAACTGTGATGGAGAAAAATACTTCAAGTGATTAACTTTGATTTTTCTTCAACAGAGCGTGAGAGGCAGGTCATAAACTTTTCTCAATCACATAGAATAGCAATCATGGGCAATTATGTACTGAGATTCATAGTCTGACCCTGATTTTAAATACAAGGACTCTGAGGCACAGCGGTGATATGGGTTGTTTGAGGTACTGTAGCCGCAAGGAATGTAGACCAAGGCTTTCCAAACTTCCATCATTCCCGTTTCCTTTCACCAGAAGACTTCCCACCAGCTTACAAGTCCTCCACCTTGTTATTTGATCAAAACTGACCTTAGAAAATCAACATGATTTCCTTGAATTGGAGCAAACACACACATGTTCATAATGCAACATAAACATGGCTAAGTTCCTTTATAAAGTAATGAAGCCTCTTAATATTTAATGTGTGTTATTATTTTCTTATTTTCAGCAAGGACAATTTCTAATGCTTATTTAGAATCTGAACTAAAATCTAACCAAAGGAATCACAGGTCATTGGTGATATATAAGAATTAAAATCTTTTAGCAGAGACTGCCATCTTTAAAGTGAGTACTGAAACCTATTAATGAGCCATGAAATTATCCCAAAAGGCAAAATGTAATCACAGTGGTTTACTTTACTATACTGTCACAAAGTCTCATTAGAAATGAATTATATTTTTATATATCTATATATGAATATAGATATCTATATATATCTCTATATATCTATATCTATCTATATATAGTCTCTCCATTTCTATTTTCATTCTGCAGGATAATATTATAGGTTCATATCTGAAAATCATGGAGAAGGCCGTATACAACTGATCTAAAGTGTTCTGAGCATATGCTTTTGATCCACAGACAATGATCAAGTCACCTTGGGCTAATCAGATAAAATACTGCTTGAATCATTTTTTAAAGGATCCAAGCCACTGCTTTTCTGCCTCAAAGTGAGGGGTGTCAGGGGAATATGCACGGAATACCCTCTGCATCTGGATTCAAGCCCTGAGATGGATGGATCTAATGCAGTGAGGAGACAATCCCCGGGAACAGATGTACTTTGAATACTGTGCTGCGTGCCAGCTGCACACAGATCTATGCCCACCGACGGGCTTTAATCTACTGCTGCCGTGCAGTAGTGCATTTTCCTCCCCTCATCTTGGTAACTGTAGAAGATTGTCTTGAGGAATTATTTCTTAATAAGTAATTATTGTGAGAATGTTTCACAAAGGGCAGCGTCTGCACTACTGAGTGATTTTCACCTTGCACATGGTCAACACGTTAATCCACTCTTTCATTCCATAGATCCTCACTTAGTGTCCCCACTGTCTCCAGGACTGTGTCTAGCAGGGAAATCACAACAATGACACAGTCATTGAGATGGTCTCAATGAGCTCACAGGGTTGATGGGAGACCACCATGGGGTTAACCAAAGTTTAACTGGGAGGCTATTAGGCTGGGATGGTTCCAGAGCTTTAAGTTCCTATTAAGCAAACCAAAGTCCAGTGTAAACAATAAGATGAAACAAAAGACTTACCAATCAGTAACCGGCACCCGAACACAAACTGGGGACTCCACCAATCAGAAACCACTGCATAACCTTTAATTGGGGACTCCACCAATCAGAAACCTCTGCTTGATCTGTAACTGGGGACTCCATTAATCAGAAACCATTAATTAACTCGAATTAGGGACCTTCCTCCCTAACCAATCAAACATGTGTTCTTTGGTTTGCTTGTGCAAACATCTTATGAAGTTTCTCTCTTACCACTCCCCAGCGCTAAACTGCTGGTAGTTTGGTGCTGTCCAGTTTATAAATTGCTGTGTGTGCAAATACCTCATCAAAATTTTAATGTGGTTAAGTTGATCTTAACAAAAATGCCCAGATAACAATAAAACAAGGAGTGCCACCCGAGAGAGCTGAGAGAGGCATGGGGGAGAACGAACCCTACAAGGGACAGTGACCATGAGTAGGACAACCACCATGCATAGAACAACCACCATGGATGGGACAACTATCATGCATAGGACAACCACCATGCATGTGTGGGACAGACACTGTGCACGGGACAGTCAACATTCATGGGATAGCCACCATGTGTGCTTGGGACAGTCATTATGCACAGGACAGTCGCTGTACATGGGATAGCCACCCTGTGTGTTGGACAGCCACAGTATGGGATAGCCATTCTATGTGGGATAGTCAAGTCACCCTGCATGGGACAGTCACCATGCATGGGATAGTCACTGTGCATGGGACAGCCACCCTGCATGCAGCAGCCACCGTGCATGGGATAGCCACCATGCATGGGACAGTTAGTGTGGCACAGTTACCATATATAAAATGGTCACTGTGTGTGGGAGAGTCACCATGTCTGGGGACTGTCCTGGGTGAGGAATATTTGCACTGACACAGCAGTGTGACCTCTCTTACTTGTGAACCTTCTATCTGATACATTTGCTGATGTGAAACCATCTTTTCATCGCTTAGATGAACCACATGTGGTCAAAGGTTATCACTGTATTAAATTGATGGGCATATGCATATTTAATGGACATACATATATATTCATGTACCTGCAATTGTCTAATGTCTTACTTAATATTTTCCATCTATTGCCACCAGTCCACCTGACCTATAATTTTCTGTCCTTATACGGTCCTTGGCCTGTTTTGTTACCAAAAATATACCATTCATCATGTTGACTGAATAGCTTTCCCCTTTCTTGTGTCTTCTGGAACATACACTCTCTCTTTCTCTCTCCCTTAAGGAAGTAAGATTCAGATTTTTAAAATTATGAATTTATTTACTGGTAATTAGCTTATTTCTTTTATTTTTAAGATTTTGATATTCTCTTAAGTTTATTTCAATTCTTACTTTATTGTTCAATTTTATTTTTTACAAAGTGTTGCCCTTTTATCTAGATTTTTAAATGTATTGCCATAAGATTATTAATAGGCAACCTCTTCGGGTCCCCTCCCACTGTGGCAGTTTTTCTGTCCTCTCAATAAATCCTGCTTTAAAAAAAAGATTATTCTTTGTTATGGCTGTGTAATATTCCACTGTGTTCGCAACAACCTGGAAGGAATTAGAGTTTATAATACTGAGTGATCTCTCACAGAAACAAAGATCTGAGTATCACATGTTCTCACTCATAAGCGGACCTTGAACAACTATAGTAATACTATAAGAAAAGGATTGACAGTGGCGGGAAACTATGGAGGGAGCAAGGAGGGGAAAGGAGGTTGGATTAACGGTAGTCAATATCTGTCTGGGGCCGGGGGGTGGGGCACAACTCATCAATAAAGGTACCTACACAATGCATATTTGTATACCTAACCCTTAACTGTACCCCACAGTTTTAAAATAAAAAATATGTATTAGAAAAAATAAAAAAATAAAAATAAAATAAAAATAACAGAACCTCTCTCAGGGAATGATGAACACTAACTTATGAGGAACGAGAAGGCTTGGGACCAAAGATCAGTTGGCTAACAACTAGAGGAGCACAATAAAACCTTGAAATGCTCTGCCCTGAGAGTTGTTACCAATGTGTAATGGAATTTAGTAATAAAAAATAAAGAAAACAATAAGAGCTTTCAAAATAATAATAATAAAAGAGTATTAATTGTGTTACTTTTTAAAAAATTTACTATTTCTGATAGTGTTTTTTAAAGCTTTTCTGATTTGATTGGTTTTGATAGAGGTTTGTCTATTTTTAAAGAACTAGTATTGTGTTTTCCATTTTGATTATTTTTCTTTTATCTTTATCACCTTTTCTTTTTCTTTTTTTTTTTTTTTTGAGTTGGAGTCTCACTCTGTCACCCAGGCTGGAGTGCAGTGGCCGCTCCTGGCCACCGCAGCCTCAACCTGCTGGGCTCCGGCAATCCTTCTGCCTCAGCCTTCCAAGTAGCTGGAACTACAGGCGCACGCTACCATGCCCAGCTAGTTTTTGATTTATTGTAGAGATGCGGTCTCGCCAAGTTGCCCAGGTGGGTCTCGAACCCTCGGGCTCAGGCAATCCACTCACCTCAGACTCCCAAAGCACGGGATTACAGGCTGAGCCACCTTTTCTTTATTTGCCACACTCAGTTCTTTTTATAGTTTATTTTGATATTTATTTAAGTCACTTACTTTCCATTTTTCTTGCAATTTTCCAATAAATACATTTATGAACTTTTACAAGACCAGTGCTCTAACCCTCGAGCTATGGAGCCAGCTCATTTATGGACTTTTAAAATTCCAATCTAAGTTGCATTTTAGCTGTATTCGCACAAGTATTAATATTAGTTCATTTTATGTTAATTTCAAGTATTTTACAATACAAATTGTAGCATCGTTAAGTCATGAATTATGGAGAAGAGTACTTCCTTTTGGCACTGAGTGTTTCTAAATACATGGGTATATTTGTTTATATTACAGTTTCTAATTTGATTGCATTACATTAAGAAGTAGTAACTGCATCATATTTATTCTTTAGCATTTTTGTTGATTTTACAACTGCTTCATGTGTGCTTTTAAGAACGTTTTCCCATACCTGTTGATATATATTTATCATATTACATTTGTCATTGTGCCATTCAAATCATCTATATTCTCACTAAATTTTTTGTCTGCTTGAGCAATTGCTTCTGATAAATTATTAAATTTTACAATCATAGATTTGCCCATCTCTCCTTTATATTTTATAGAATTTAATGCTATTTTGTAAGAGTCTTATTGGTCCATGCTTCTTATTCTTTTTTATACATCTTGTCTTTACTAAAGTTATTGCTTAATATAAAGATATGAGCATCTTTTCACATATTGAAGTCTCTTTTTTCAAGTAAACTAAATAGTCAAGTTATTTTTAGTTCTCAAAAATTAATAAGATACACAATATTTTTATTGCCTTCTCTGTTCATTGTTTCTTGTATTCATATTTTTCCTCTCTTACTTTTTCTTGCTTTAATATGCATTGCAGCAATCTTTCAAGTATAATAGAAGTTTGAAATTTTGTAGATCTTTCTAAGTAATAACTAATTTTTAATTTAGGTATGAAATTTTAGGTGGGAATTTAATTTTTCTTCAGTACTTGGAAACTATAATTTGATCACCTTCTTATATATGCTTTTTTCTAATGAGGAATCTATTGTTGGTCTAATCTTGTTGCTTTGTGGATTTGAATCTTTCTAGGTGATGGCTGGCAGGAACTTCTCAACCATGGATGATCTTGAGTTTAACTTCATCTGTTCAGGTAGCGATTTTTTTCTTTCCGCCTGGAAATAGGGGAAATAGGGGAACACCGTCAGTCTGATGGTGGATGATGTCCTCCTGGTTAATTCTCAGTCACTATTCCTTGAATACTGCTTCTCTGTCATTCTGTAGACTCTTTTCTTCTGGAGTTTCTATTAGTATGTTGGAGCATCAGTGCTCTTCCTCCCTGTTTCTTGGCTTCTACTTCCTACTCTTCATTTCTCTGTATTTCTCAGTGATATTCTGGTCAATAACTCAGAATTTTCTTCCCAGATATCCAGTCTACAGTTTGCCCAGACCAGTGTGTTATTTTTAAACTTTAGTGTCTGTGTTTTTACTTTGTTTCCTCATTTTTCAAAACATCTGTTCTCGATTCATATCTGCCTTTCTCCTCATGCTCATGATGGATGTGACTGTTCTCTCCTTTATTTCAATGTGCCTCTTACATCAACTTAGAGTCATTTCACAGCTGCTCCTTTGCTTGTGTTGCATTTGCACTGAGCTTGTCTTCCAGCAGACGAGTGCTTTCCATCCTTGCTCCTCCTTGGTGCTTCCCCCTGGCCTCGGAAGATGCTCGGCCAGGCAGGTCCTGCTCTTCCTGCAGTGGCTCAGAGCTCTGCCTTCATCACACTGAGGGCACCACACTCCAGGCATCCCTGCTGGAGGCGTGGTCCGTGCCACTGGAGGGCAGTCCTGCAGGCACCTCAATGTAAGTGCTGCCTCGGGTCCTGGCTATTTTGCTTTTTCAGGCTTTCTCCCTGGGTTCAGACGTGAGCTCTAGTTCAGGTTCCCTCATGCGCACTGAACTTCTGTCTCTGTTTCCGGGTCCAGGGCCCTGGCATTCCATGGCCTCATCTTGCAGTTACTGCACTGTGGGTTTATCCTCTTAATGGTGCACAAAGGTGCCTGTTTTGATTCAGAAGCACATCCTGGTCAGGACAGGAGCCACAGCTTGTCTCCTGGGCAGCCTCAGGTTTTCAGGTGACAGTTTCAGATATGTGGAAACATCCATGTGGGGCATGTGGTGGGCTGCTCTGGATCAGGAGGGACCAGCATCTCCTCTGAAGAATCCACAGGTACAACTTCTGGGTTCCTTGTAGGGATGGATGTGCCCAGTTTTCCAAGTCTGTCCTCAGGGAAGACCAAGCATGATGTTCCCGACAGACACTTCTCTTTCTCTTAGACCTGACTCAACTTCCTGATGGGATTCCTGTTAACACTGGCATTGTCCCTAGTAACACAGCTAACATCCTTACCTTGTCAGGTCTTCAGGGTAAGAGAGACAGATGGTTAACTCAAGGTCAGAGTCTCATGAGCCCTTTCCTTACAGTGGGTATGGCTAAGTTCTTTACATTTTTTAAAGTGTAAATATATACTTTAGCTATCATTGATGCCAGTTAAAAGGTTGGAGTCAAATCTTATCATGACTGAAGTTATATAGTTAGGTATAATTTATACATTAAAAAAATCCTTATATTATCAGTGCTGATATATAATTTAAAAAAAACTACCTTGGCTGACAAAGTGCTATACAAGTTTATTAAGAACTAAACATTTAAAATAAATGTCTAATTGTGGTAAACTACACATACCATAAAATGTACCATCCTAACCATTTGTAAGTGCACAGTGGCATTAAATACATGTACACAGTTGTGCATCCATTGCCAACATCCATCTCCAGAACTTTTCATCTTCCCAAACTGAAACTCGGTTCCCATTAAACACTCACTCCTCAGCTCCCTTCCCCAGCCCCTGGCACCTACCATTCTATTTTCCATCTCTATAAATTGATGACTCTAAGCACCTCATAAACGTGGAATCATGCAGTGTCTGTCTTGTGTCTGGCTTATTTCATTTAGCATAATATCCTCAAAGTTCAGCCACACTGTAGCATGTATCAGAATTTCCCCCCTTTTCTATGGTGTAAAGATATTCCATGGTGTGGACATAAATAATTTTTAACATCCTTATTTCATTTGGAAATCACAACCACCCCAAATGCCAACAGTCAATATGCTGTGGCCAAAGAAAAATTAAAAAACATCTAACAAGGAGCTCACCACATAGTAGGTACTCAACTCAATGCATGCCATAAAAATTCAAGAGTCAGAGCACAGGCTATGGAATAGAGCTCTTCAGCTCTAACATACTTCCTCATCTAGACCAAATGACCAGCCCAAGACTGGCTACATTTCCAGAAGTCTTTTAGTTTGGATAGAAGAAAGTAATGTCTGCAGGTGCACTCGTGTCTCTTCTCTAGAGGCAGAATCACTCATGTGGAGTCTATTTTAGTTAACAAGGACATTCACGTTGATGCCTGCTGATTGCCACCTTAGAGAATATAATAAAAAGGAAGCCCTCCATCCAACGGGCTGCTTCATGTGAGCCTTGAATTATCCGGCTGCTCTTTTTCTCCAACTCATTCAAATCATATATGTTTATCTTAGGCGTGTGTCTATTTTCCAACATTGCTTCCTCATTTAGGTTCTTTTGAGTTCACTATATTTGTTTTTCTAACATTGATTCTGCAAGGACATATAAGCAGATGTCATTTGAAAGAGGGAAGAACCTGCATGATTCCTTCTACAACAAGTAGTGGCTCAAACAAACATGGGCACTGCTCCCTCCTCTGATGCCCTGTTCGCCCTTCCCAGTCCACCTTTCTCCATCTGAGCATTTCCCATGTGTTGTTGATATAAACAGCACCCATGTGCCAGGCTCTAAGCCCCCTAAGAGTTCAAAACGAGAGCAGCAGTTCCCACCAACCACAGTGACCTGTGGCCACCCAGAATCGTGTTCCGGTTTCCTGATGGCTGTGCTTTTCAGAACAGCTTGTGGCTAGCACTTCCAGAGTGTTCTGGAAGTTTATGTGCCTTGAAAAGTGGTAGAGGAGTGTCTTAAGAAGCAGGAGGACAGCAGAGTAGTGGTTACCAACTTCAAGAGAGCATGGGGTGGGGGGGTGGATGATGTGGTGGAAAATGCAAAATCCATTTCACTCCCTCCTGGAGCAGAGTCTTGGGCTGTCCGGGAGCCTACATCCACATGGGCTCACAGGCTGTCCTCAGTCAGGAGACTAACTCCACAACTAGGGAGTGACAAGAACCATCACTAACCAGGGTTTCCAAGCTCCGTATGCCTGTACTTACATGAACAGCTCAATCTCTGCTTATTTAATTCAACATATATATTAAACCATCAACATGCCACCTCAGCTTTAACTCCTGAGATTTATTTATTCATTCGTTATTTTAAAAACAGACATTTATCTCCAAAGGATTTATACTTGTCTACATTGCTACGGTGGTGTAGACATTTTCACCTTGACATTGGTGTGTCAAGTCATTATGACTAGCATCGTTTATTTTGAGGTGCTATCAACTATGGCCACACGTCAACACCACATGCAGGGACCACCTCCTAGGCTCTGGATGGTGAGGTTGGCCGGGGTGGTGTGGGGTTAAGTGAAGAGGGAGCAGGAAACAGCTGTGTTCTATTTTCTTAGGCTCTGAAGGTCCCCGCCACGCTACTTGTGCCCAAATGTTTCATCCAAATTCCCCCATTCACTTTCTCTTAGAAAGACCCGGAAATTATCTTGCTCATTCATCTGTGGTAAGTGGGGCTAAATGCCTATGGATTCTCTCAACTTCTTATTAACTATACTTCATCAAATACATAACAGTGCATTCAGCTGACATTATCAGAAAATGAGCTTCTGAGAAAAAGGGACCATATATGAAATCAGCACATATTTTAAATCAAGGAATCAAAAAATCCAGAATTCAAAACCTCTGAGTCCACAATAACAAAATAGCTAAAGGAAAAGAAATTCTTTTTGACAGTAAGAAGCTAGCTAAAAATCTAAAAGAAATGGCTCACTTAGAAAAATCACCATTTTTCAAAAGCAATGTAATAATTGAATGAGGCAAGTACCTGCATGAAGGTTGTTTAGTGGTCAGCCCACAGATTATTTACAAATTGCAAAGGGAGGGGGGGTTGGGAAGGTGGCGGCCAAGCTAGTCGGACTATGCAAGTTCCAGTGTGAATGAGTGAGTATATGGAAAATTTTGTGTATGTGCAGGTGAGTGAGTGGGCGTGTGAGCGGTTGACTGAGTGAGGGCTAGAGAGCTAGCGGCCAATGCTCTCCAGGTACAGTGGCTGGTGCTGCAGTTGCTTGGCATGGACCCTAGCAATTCCTGGGATGCAAAAGCTGAATATTACTTAAAAAAAAATCAACAAAACTCTTCCTGGGAAGAAAATGCTGGGAGAGGTGGACTAAGTGAGGGCTCGTGAGCAAGTGGCCAGGACCCTCCTGGTGAAGCAGCTGGTGCTACAGTTTCTCTACTCCGTCCTTGGCACTTTCCAGGTTGCAGAAGCTGAGCGCCATTTTTTTAAATGGACAAAAGTTTTCCTGTGAAAAAGTGGCAGGCAGAGACTCCTGACTCCACGCTCTGTCTCATCATTGCAGCAGGAGAGACTGCAAGTTCCAGGCTTTGCCTCACCACTTCAGTGCCTGGCTGGGCACTGGCAGTAGGGGCTGCAGAGGGAGCTCAGAGGCAGAGTCCCACCAGAGAGGATAAGAGAGGCACCCCACCACATCTTGAAGGTGGGGCAGGAAAGTACTCCGATTTGCTCACCACAGAGCAACAGACCCGAGATCTGTGACTGGTGGATCAACTACTCAGGGGTTGATCATGACCCAGAAGGAATATCCTGAAAGCACAAACTTCGGAGGGACCTGACGAGTGCTGAGTCCCAGGCGGCCCACCCCCTACCCTGAACTAAACATGGGACAAAGGGTATGGCCAGAAAAGGACAAGGAAGAACTCCAAAGAGCTCACTGGTGAGTTCAGGGCTGATGCAAACTCCTTCCTCCCCAGCAATCCTCTGAACGTCAGACCCACACAACTGGGCCACGACCGAGAGAAAAAAATCCAGGTGGAGCCTGGACATCAGTTGCAATAGGAGAACTCCATTCCAGCATAGGCTTGGCTGGGGCAACCCCCCTGAGTACATAACCAGGGAAGAGAAAATCCTGCACCTCTCCACTGGAGGAGATCTCCCTGACCATACGAGAGTGGGAGGGGAGGACTGCAGCCCCACCCACCTCCACTGCCCCTCCTCCTTCCCTGCTCCAGACACTGGGGAGAGCGTGAAAGAGCTGGAAACTCTGCAGGGGAGAACAGACAGAGGAACATTTACGGAGCCTGCCACAAGAAGGCATGTTTTGTTTCTTTTTTCTTATGTTTAAATTTTTAAATTTTTAAAACTTTTTTCTTTTTTAATTTTTAATTTTTTAATTTTTTAAACTTTTTTGCCTGTTTGTTAGTTAGTTCATCTATTTTAAAAAATGTTTTTCCTTTGTGCATGATTGTGTATGTGGGGGTTTGATCTGCATCGCCCCCTTTTTTTTCTTTTTTTCTTTTCTTGTTCTTTCTTCCTTTGTTTTTTGTTTTCTGTTTATGTGTGTATGTGAATGATTGAGTGTTCATCCTTCAGTTTTTTTTGTTGTTATTGGTTTGTTTTTGCTCTTTTGTTCTTCTCTTCATTTTATTTTTCTTTTTTATTGTTGGTTTAAGGTGTGTGTCAATATATGTGTGAGGGTTCAATCTGAATTCTCTTTTTTTTCCTAGTCTTTCTGTTTTTCTTCTCCATTCATTTTGTACTAGGTGTACGTGTGTGTGTGTGTTTAGTTTTCCTATTTTTTTTTTCACTTTGTTGTTATACCAGTTGGGTTTGGGGTGTGTGTGTATGTCTGTTTGTATGTGTGTGTTCAAATGTGTATTTTTTGGTTTCTGTTTTCATCATTCTGTGTTTTTCTTTCTTTCTTT
>CAUYQG010162158.1:0-17557 GCA_963574415.1 Tarsius wallacei
AAACTTCTCATAAAAACTTCCTACAATTCATGAGTTGTTAGTCAAGATTGAGGTACAACATGTTCTCTATTATTTATTTAATTATTTTAAGATGTGGGGTACAATTCAGGGTTAGGTATACAAATGTTCATTATGCAGGTACCTTTGTTGATGAGGTGCCCCCCCCACCCCCCCGCAGTTTCCCACTATTGCCAATCCTCCCCGCCCCCTCTCCTCTGGCAGTTTCACCCTACTGCCATTCCCTTTCTTATAGTATTATAATTGTTCAAGGTCCGCTTATTAGTGAGAACATATGGTACTCAGTTCTTTCTTTCTGTGATAGACAGCTCAGTATTATAGACTCTAAGTCCATCCAAGTTGCTGCGAAGTTCATAATTTTGTCCTTCTTTTTAACTGTGTAATATTCCGTAATGTATATGTACCACATTTTTTAATCCAGTTCTCTTTCGATGTACAGCACAGCTGGTTTCATTTTTTTGTTTGTTTTTTTGAGTTGGAGTCTCACTCTGTCGCCCAGACTGGAGCGCAGCGGCATGCTCCCGGCCACCGCAGCCTCGACCTGCTGGGCTCCAGTGATCCTTCCGCCTCAGCCTTCCAAGCAGCCGGAACTGCAGGCGCGCGCTACCACACCAGGTTAATTGTTGATTTATTGCAGAGACGAGGTCTTGCCAAGTTGCCTGGGTGGGTCTCGAACCCACAGGCTCAGGCAATTCACTCGCCATGGCCTCCCAAAATGCTGGGATTACAGGCTGAGGTTTCATGTTTTTGATATTGTGAATAACGATGCAATAGAACTCAAATCACTCTATGAAAAAAATACCTGTACATGCATGTTTATTGCAGCATTATTGCAGCATTATTCACAACACTTATAAGCGGACCCTAAACATTTATCCTAACACTATAAGAAAGGGTTTGACAGTAGTGGGATGCTGCCAGGGGAGGGAAGGGGGGTGGCACATAACTCCAAAAAGAGTACCTGATCTCAAACCAGGTAAGTAGAGTCCAAAGGGAGGCCCAAACTTTACTTGTATGATGACCACTTATTTACTAATCCTGAATTATATCCCACACCTTTAAAATAAAATAAGATTAAAAATTAAAAAAAAAATTGAACACACACACAAAAAAAAGATTTGGGTATAACAGATACCACCAAGTACAACATGTGAAAGACCCTTAATCAATCTTTTCTCTGTAGGTTTTCTGCTTTTTAGCCTGCTAACCCTGTGATAGCACATCTGAGACATTCAATCAATACTCGCTGGATTGAGTTGAACTACATCCAGACTCGTGCATTCTCCTAGGGGTTGAATGACTCAGGTTTGTTCCCACAATTCATTCTGTTTAATTTTCAGAATGATTTCTACAGGTATCTGATACAGAACAGGAAACCAAGAGTCCTGAAAAGAACACTTATCTTCACATTTTTTGCAGAATTGACCCTATCCTCTTCTCTTCTTGCCCTTCACGCCTCTCAAAACTTCTTCAGGGAAAGAAAAATAGATGTCTCCAAATGACCAATGCTTTTTTGAAGAGGAAGCTGTGGTGGAAAGTTGGAAAAACTGTACCAGATGTAGAAAATTAATAGATGGATGGAAAAACTTAAGCTGCTTCTAGATGACAGAGAAGAAGGCAACGACTCTTTCCAAGTGCTCTGGAGGGGTAGCTCAAAGCACTTTAATCTTTGATGAACGTGATTGAACTCTTTCCGCTACTCAAGGAAAGACAGAAGTGCTCACAAGGGCTCATCCTGTGCTGGCTCCCTGCCACAATCAACCCCATCTTCTGCATAATTATCAGGCTTTTAACCATTTGCTGCTTTGTTACTTTAAAATTTCTCTTTCTGGCAAGAAAATCTGATAGTTGAGATGCATGTGGAAAATGAAGCCAGGTGTTAGTCAGAAGATGCTGGAATGTGAGCCAGGAGTTTAGGGAAGAGTGCTTGCATTAGGAGTCTTTGAGCAGTTATTAGGATTCCAATGTCTGCTCTACTCTTTCATCTGTCATGGTCTCCACTCCAAGAGTGTCTACCTTCTGGCTACCCTGTCCAGGTATCTTGAAGGATATGTAAGGACAAAGAGACTGTGGTATTACAGATCTGGGTATGTTAGGATGAAAACCCATGGATAAAACATTCCTCTGGGTTAATATGCAAAGCAGTTGCTAGTTAATTAAAATATCACATCTCCTAATTTGATGATAAAACCCTGAATACATAGAAAAGGATGCAATCACTGCTCAACCACACATTGAGACTGATAAACATCTTAATGCTTATATCTGGAAACACTCTCTATATCTTATAACACAGATGGAACCAGATTGAGAAAAACCAACCAACCAACAAACAAACCACTTGATGGCTGATCCAGACAAGAGAAGACCTGAAGAACAATACCCATCAATCACCAGTATCTGTGCCTGCTATAAATCCAAGGTATTTTATTCATTGTGGGATGTTGCTTTTTGTGGTATTTTGATTGACACCACAGTTTCCCAGCAGTCCTCTACATGCCTTCTGAGACAGCATCCAGAAATCAATGAAACATCAGACTAGGAAGTATTTGTATATGTATATTAATGTGAATACAGTCCTTAAATAAAGATAGACAAAGGATCTAGGTCGCAATAAATCCTGGGAATATATCCAGTGATTTCCCTTGTGTTTTGGGGGTATAGAGAATCAGAGATATGACAGTAGAAGGTGCTGCCACCTTAGTGGAGGGGAGTTGTCCTAGATAAACAACTGCACAGAATTGAGGAATTGGATTTGTTAGCCATAACTTACAGCTGAGAGAGAAATTTGTTTATTTTTATACTTTATTTTCCAAACATTCTAAAACCAGCAAAATATATCTAAAATTCTCAACTTTTATTCATTCTATGCTTTGTGACTGATAAAGAATATTTTGTATTCATCTCTTTTGATTCCTGAAATAATCTTGTAACTTAGGCATGATAGGTGTTATTCTACAAATGAAGATGCCAAGTCCCAGGAAGGTTTAATGTCTGGCTTAGCTCATAGGAAAGAATGGAAATCAGATGTTCTTCCTCAAGTCCAGTTATCTTCCTATGAAGTTTTAAACAAGCTAACCAATAACAATAAGGACAGGCAAAGGATTAAACCCAGATCCACCAGAGGTATTTGGAATCCAAAACAGAGAGAATGATGGTAGACACTACCTTGTAATTATAGTCTGTATGTCAAAGTAAGACAATCCTTTGGAAAGAATGAACTTGGTAGTAGAAAGCATGGGCAAACTTTTGTTATTATTGTCATTGGCAGTGGCATTCTTTGTTTTTAACTTTCCAAACTGCATATAACACATATATTCTTGCTTTTATGATACTCTTTCAAAATAATTGTTTACTGTCTCTCATTTCTACTGTGGCTTTAAAAAATTATATTAAATTTTTCTTGCTTCTAAGCCACCTCTACATCCATAATCAGAAACTCCCAAACTTCCCTGTTAGTTTTGTAGAAACACCTGTAATTAACTCCCAGCAATGCCTGCCTAATTTAAATTGCAAACTCATAGGACAAGCACTGGGATTAATTATCCATTCTGTAGCCTACCTTGAAGAGACTTTCAGGATACCAACCTGGCTTCGCCTCCTCTGTCCTTCCTGCCTTTGTACCCTAGTCTGCTTGCCAGTATAGTACTCTGTGCCTTACTGGGAAAGCAAGGCAACAGAAAACAAGTGAGTTTGGAGTTTCATTTGTGGAGGGTGCATGAGTTCATCTCTCAGCTTCAACAACTTAGTCTCTGATTTCTTTATTCCATATGACTCTGCAAATCTGTGTCTGAACTTACAGTTTCCTGAAACCAGAGCGGATGAAACTCATTAGGACATACCAGTGCTCTCACTGATCTTCACTCCAAACTACAGGAAACAAAGCCGGGCATGCTATCCTCAACTTTTATCTTTCTTTTCTTTTTTCTTTGCCTAGGCCGGAAAGTTGCAGATAGGATGCATCTAAAATTGGAGTTTGGGAGGCATACTTTTTCAAAGGGTTTTTACTGGGCAGGAAATGCCACATCTTAAAGGGTAGCAGTGTGTTCCTACAGCTGGTACAGACATCTGAAGTGATTTAAAACCAGCATAAAAGATAGCCAAACTTTGGATATATAAATTTATAGCCTAAAAGAAAGAGTTAGCAATTATTAGAATTGCATATTCATTGTAGAGAACCAATTAAAACATAGATAATTCAGAAACTTTTAGACTTTGTTGGCTAACTAAAAGCATAAATAAATCACAAAAATCATCATTTCTATGATTTAAGTACATAACTGCAGCTACAACTTTTGAAATATTGAATGAAAAAATGAGGGCCTAAGCTTTGGTCAGCACAGCATGAGCCTTTGCAGCTGGCACCCTATGCCCAGCTTCTTTTCCTGGCACAGTGCTAAAATGGCACACAACTTTCATCAGCACTAGCGTGTTCCTCATTTAGCATTTAGGAAACAGAGTGAATGGTAATTATCAGCCAAATAGCTGGGAAGTGAAAATGACCTAGTAATCAGAGTAAATATACATTATGCTGTCATATTATAATGTGTAAATATTGGAGATAAATAGCAGAACATGGACACAGAATCTTTCTTTTAAAGGCTTGTATGAACGCAAGTACTGCCTTGGCTCTCTGGCATGTTTTTTGGAGGCCAGCTACCAAACATACTGATTTAGTAAGTGGTATGTCATCATCATCATTGCATCTTACAAGTCCCATGACCAAGAAAGGCATTGCCCTGATTTTTATAATTTTGAACTTGGCTCCTGATAACCTTGAGCCATATGGAGAGATGATAGCAGCGTGGTGGGAGTTTAGACATTCTTAACCTTACACAGTCAGTTGCTTTAGCTGCTTATTCTAATTTAACTGTATGCTAATTTTACCGAATCCCCTTACCTTTGTTAAGCCTGGAAAATATTATAAGTTGCCAGTGTAATTTTGCTTATATTTATCTTCTGAGCAAATCAGTTGGAGATTGTATCAATGTTGCAAAATGTTGCTAAACTGAGCACCTGGATTGCATGCAGTGCTACATAGTGACAGAAAAGAACACGCAGCATCTTTTTTTAGATGCTTGTATGGATGTAGTATCCTGGGAAAATTAGGCTAACTAATAGGACAAGTTTATTAACAAGGTTCTAAAGAGCAGGCACACATAATTTTTCCACTTTTTTCTATTAAATGTTAACAGGCGTGGAGAGAATAGATCTAATAATGCTTCTATAGCAGAAGAGAAAGGGGGATGATGATGGTTGTGGATATTTATTGTTTTGGGGGAAACCTATGTTTTTTTCCAAATTGCTTGACCTTCTTGATGGAAGTGGGAGGGGTGGATTCTCTCTGCATTGAGTACAGTCTTGGTGGACTGGTGAATTCAGGTAACTGCCACCTTTCTAGGGAAGCATGGGCCTCCCTGGAAGTTCTTTCTAACAGATTCTCTTTCTTTCTCCTCCAGCCAAGTAGTGAGTATTTGCCCTAAAATTGGCTAACTGCTCTTTTGGTCAACAAAAGACAGAGTCTAGTCATTCCAGCAGAAGACCATCTACTGAGGCTCTGCTGAGACATTTAGGGGCTACCTGGTTCTTGACTGCTTCTTCAGTATTCTTTATGATCATGTGCATTGCCCAGTGGTCTCCTAATAATACAGTTCTTGCTCAAACTAACCAGAGTTGATTCTGTTATTAGCAACTCAAGAGTCACAATTAATATAGTCTTTTATTCTACCTGAAATGCTGGGAATGACTACTTCTTACAAAGACAGAGGGTCAGAGGGATCACCAAGTTTGGGGTAAATCTTTGGTAGTACCAGGGTCAATTTGAATATAGAATTATAACATTTGAACTGTCTAAATCATTTGAACAATCTTAATACCTCAAAATGGTGGTTCCTGCCCATGTTTCTAGGTCTTTCTCTACCTCATCTAAATTCAGTTTGTTTAATCAGAATGGAGTTGAGCCATCTGTACTTTTTTATCCAAACAAGGCCCAAATATATAAAAATAAAATTATTAATGAAATCTTGATTTAATGTACACCCTAAATGCTATCTATAAGCAGTGGGTAAGTTTGTAAAGAAAACTGTACCTACTATGCCCAGATAGAATAGTTATCCTTGTCAGCATCCAGGCAGCAACCAGAGTATTTTATATATTTTTTTGTCTTTGCAGAGCCCTAAAATCAAAACATTTGTTAACTAGGATGTACAAATTACTTGTCTTAGCTGCTACAGGGAAGCAAATATAAGGTACTATTTCTGCCCACAGAGAGCACATAACCTCTTTTAAGAGGTTGCCAAACAGACTTGAAAGTTCTATGAAAAAAATGATAAATCCTCAAGCTAGAGAGGCCAGAAAAGATTTTGTGAAGAAAGTGGAATTTTGTTCTTTGATTACTGCTCATTTTTAGTAACCAGAGCTGATTTTACAGCTCGGGTTAAACCTGAGTGGTGTTACTGCTTCTTAAGGCCAGTAACTCAGCTGATTTTTACCTAGGATGGTCTCTGCCAAAGAGGACTTAAGATGGTGATTTTAGCCTTAGGGGTCTGTGTGTGTGTGTGTGTGTGTGTGTGTGTGTGTGTGTGTGTGTGTGACAGAAAGAGAAAGAAAACTTATGTTTACTGTCTTCCATGAACTTTCTTGAAAGCAGCAATGGAAGTCAGAGTGTATCACAAAAAAACTTATTTCCTAAAGCTGCAAATTGTGAGAAGGAAATTTATGAAAAATCAATAGTAATATACAAATAACAAAACAAAATGTTTGAGTTAGAGCTCAGGGGATGAGTACTGCTCTCTGTCTACTTGTTCTTTCATTATGGCCAAACTTGTCTGAATCCTTTTAGAATGGACCATTTGCCAGAAGGTTTGGTGTCTAATACTTGCTAGGTCTAGTTGCATGTGACTAAATTAACTAGATTGATTTTATTTACTTGCTTTTATTCTGTGCAATAAGAAAGCATTATTTTAATGGGAATCTGGTATTTACAGGTTCCCATTCTGAGATAGCATGAGAAAGAATTAGGGCTGTTTGTAACACTTCATCATTTTACTACCTTTATTATGATAAAATATAGGAAACAGGAACTATTTTCCCATGTTTTTCAAATGAGAAGAAACTGAAGACCTTCCTAATATAACTCTTATTGTCAGATTTGGAATGGGAAATCTAATCTTCTAACTTTACAACAGCTTGATTCACTAGGGCATGTTGCCTCCCTTTGAGCATAAAATAAAAATAGCCCAACTTAATCAAACTATGTTTGCCAAGTTCCAGTCTATAGGGAACTGTTATTTTTATAGCCAAGAGTAACACACACTTTATACTAGGCAATTTTAATGGCAGTGTTGGGACAACCTCTACCATAGCTTCACAAATGGATTACAGAAGCCTGTGGGTATATTTACCTTTTAAAAGTGGTGTTAGAGAGGGAGAGTAGTCCACAGTAGAAAATAAATGTATGGTCACTATACCCAGCTGGGAAGAATCTCTTGTTTAATTCTGAAACTGAAATATCATGTGCAATGCTTTTTCTTCCCTGCTAGTCCATTTAACATTAGTAAACTATAACTCCTACAAGGCGATGCTTACATCTTGTCTCTGCTTTTCAGAGATAAATATTTGTTGAGTGAGTGAGAGATGAATGAGTAGAATTAATAAATTATCTTTGAGGCAAAAGAAACTTTCTATCTGAGTAGGAAGTAGTAAGTACATAGCCAAATTGAATCCAACAGTAATGTAATAATAGTGCTTATTAAGTGCCAGACCCTCTTCTAGGTGCTTTATGTATAATAGTTCATTTAATCATCAAAACAATTCTAAGAACTAGATGTTATTGCTAGCACTATCTCACAGATGAAACAAAGTGTGGTGTATTATGATCAAGCTATTTACTCATCTCACAACTGGTTAAGAGCTAGTAAAGAAAGGAAGAAGAATTTGGATCCAAAGCAAATGTGTCTGCAATTTGTTTAGTTTGGTGCACAAATAGCCATGGTCAATGTCCGTCAAAGTATAAATATCTCAGCTGAAAGCCTTTACATTGATTGCTAAGTAGGTGCACCCTTTACCTTAACATCTATCCACACCACATCACAAAACCAGTAGATTTTATTTTCAGAGGAATTCTGCTTGATTTCATTCAAAACCTAGAAAACCATTTACTGAAAAGTCAACAACCAAGCAGCTTGTAATCAAATTATAGAATTTCAGGAAAAAAAATTGTACAAGTGAGAATTTCTTTGTCATTCACAGTTTCTGGAGGTTTAGTTTATATTTTCTGGGGCAGTCCAGGGACAGGGCAGCAATGTAAGAACTTTACTCAGACTTGGGTTCTGTATAACATACAACATTTTATTTTTTTATTTTAAAGATGTGGGATACTAACAATTCGGGATTAGTAGATAAGTGGTCATCATACAGGTAAAGTTTGAGCCTCCCTTTGGTCCCCACTTCTCCTGGTTTGAGTTCAGGTACCCCTGCCTCCCTCCCCTGGCAGTTTCTGGCGACTGCCAATCCCTTTCTTATAGTACATAAGTAAACATATAGTAAATGTTCAGGGTCTGCTTATGAGTGAGAACATGTGGTACTATTTTCTTTGTTTCTGTGATAGATCACTGAGTATTATAGACTCTAAATCCATTCAAGTTGCTGCGAAGTCCATAATTTTGTCCTTCCTTATGGCTGTGTAGTAGTCCATCATGTATATATACCACATTTTTTCTATCCAATCCAGTTTCAGAGAGCAGCACAGTTGATTCCATGATTTTACTATTGTAAATAATGCTGCAATAAACATGCGTGCGCAAGTATCTTTTTTGTAGAGTGATTTAAGTTCCTCTGGGTATATTCCCAGGAAGTGGATTGCTACTTTTTTTTCTTTTTTTTTTTACAGCTGTTCATACTGAAATACAAGAGAGCTCTCAGATCTCAGAACAATGTCACCCTGACTTCGGAGTCTTTCTTGTGTCTCAACAGTAAGATAAAGAGTTATTTTTTTCAAGGACCTCTTTGCACATTGGCTTAGTGAGACACGAGTTTTGCCTGCCTCTCCCTACCATCTACTTCTATTCTAAATAAATACTGGGCAGGAAGAGTCAAATAACCTAGGATTCACAGTGAAAAGAAGAGTCCCCTCCATTTCCCTCCTCCCTTCACTGGTAAGGTGGTGTTTTCTGCACTGGAGTTTGCTTTTCCTGGAGCCTGTATCCATTCTTCTAGGTGTGAGCTCAAGTACATTTAAGAATCCAGAATCCTTGTTTTAACTAAGCAAGGTATTTGGAAAATTAAAAAAAAATCAATCTGAAGTTTGATTTAATTTGACTTTGTGCTAGGAAAATTTGTTTTGTTTTGTTTTGGCACTTTTCTTTATTGTCGATACACAGGAGAACCTATTCTGAAAGCTCTCAGGTAAATTTATTTGACCCTAACAACTCTGATCCAAGACAAAAATCCCAAGAAAATGTCATTGTGTGGCATGACATGGCATGAGGAGGGCACTAGGATCAGGGGGTGACACAAGAGCAAAGACAGGCCAATAGGTCTTGGAGACTGGAGCTGCAGTGGTTCATTCTGCTCCAGTGTACAAGCACAATCCCTTGTGGTGGTCACACCCCAGGTGAAAATCTGGACATGTCTCCTTCTGGCCACTTAACATCTTATGTTTAAAGAAGAAGAGGAATAGGATGGGCCCTCAGCCCCACCATGACCACTTCCCACAGAGTACCACACACCATTATTAGTGCAATTCCAGAAATACATGTGATCCTTTCTGCTGCATCTAACTTGACAAGTGTGATCCACAAATCTCTAAAGAATTCTGTTCTGCTAAATATTCAAGAGGGTCTCTGACAGAGTGAAAGAAGAAAAATTAAGCAGAGACAAAAAGAGCCAGGTAAGAGAGATACAGCATGCAGTTATTAGAATTTATAAAATAAGAAGTAATGTTATTCAGACCAAGGATTTTACTGGATCTTATTTGGAAAAATAAATCTACCATACCAATTGTTAACATTTTACTACTATTTCCATCAAACTTAATATTCCAGGAAAAAGGATACTCAGCTTATGACAGCTTGATTCCCTTATAATTCCTTTAATTTTATTTTATTTACAACATTTTTTGGATAAGTTATTTGGAGAAAGTATTCCTGTTTCCTAGTGAGAGGAAACCCCACCCCTTTTTTCATGGTGTGATGATTCTAGTCCAAACGCAATGAGTTTCTGGAAATGGCAAGTGAGACACTTGTTGCCATGGTGATTGTTAATAGTTCTGACTCAGATATAGTGTTGCTATAGTAACTGCATTGAAGCCCTTGGGAGGTGGTGCAGTCTTTTTTTTCTAATCAGCAGAAAGCGGCTAGGAAGAGCCATTTTAGTAGCTTCTTGCTGCACTGCAGTGACGAAGCTTTCAAGGCTATTTCATCCAGATGAAAGATCATCCTGCTCCTCCACTCATGAAGCAGATATGTTATATTGCAGGATAAATATAGTCCCATATATCATAGTAGCAAGCACATTATCTCCCTGCTAATGAATTCTAATTTTCTGACTGTAATAGTTTCCAATAACACAGGTAGTCTCAAGTGAATGTCTTAAAGAATTCTTAGTGTCACTGGTAATACAAAAAAACTAAAGGTCAAAGACCGAATAGGCCAAAATCATTGAGACGTAGACTGAGTCAGCTTCCATGCATCCCTGTAAGGGTGGGGCACATGACTAACAAAGAGTTTGGAAGATCTGTTTGGAATGGTCTGGGTTTGGTCCTCTAAATTGTTTTCTTGTATATCATCTTATATATACCCCATTGTTAAAATAGTGATCGACATGCAGAGGTCCTTAATAAATATTGTGAGTGAATGAATCAAGTTATTAGGACACCGAACAGTAGTGTTTATTTTTCCCTAAGACCACCCATATAATTTTGTATCATTTCAAGGCCTTTGCTACATTCTGTTATACTTAGAGATGAATGTGGTAAGCAGGTCTATGTTTTGGAAGAACTTATACACTGCTGCAATTTTCTTATGTCAGGGCCTATTCTCACTTTCTAATGTGAACTATTCCTGATCTTCCCAGAACCCTCTAGATTTCATTTGGTGTGTGGAGTAGCTGGAATGGAATTTAAGTGCAGCCCCTCTGTGTAGCCTTTTCTCTGGATAATAGGTTAGACCAAGTCTCTACTAAAATAGTAGTTCAAAGTGATAGGCTAGAACCACTGGCTGAACTCTGGGATTGGCTTCCTCCATATTTGGTCCATTTTCAGCTGCCCCTGATTTTTGTTTCTTTCCATCAACTCTCGGTCTAAGATGTTTCCACCTCTACTATAATAACTTGAGGGCTAAAATAGTGCCTTACTCTTTATACATTTTACAATGCCTGGATGGTGGCTTTATATAGTAGGAATATAATAAAACCATGTTAAATAACATAAAAGTAATTTAAGTGTTTCCTCCTACTGTGACTTACTTTTTGATTGGATTTCTTTTTCCTGCCTCTGAAGGCAGCACCTAGTTAATATGAGAAAAGCACAGATGCTAGTGTTGGTGGGGGTGGGGGGTGGCACTATTGAGAGCATTGTATTTTGGGTGGAAAGAAAGGAAGAAGGACTTTGAGTAACAAGAAGCTTTAAAATTCTCTGTTATCATGCATCATGAAAGTAGCTGCTTGTTCTGCCCATTTAAGGGACTAGACCAGGTTCTATGTATATAGTAAACATTTGTGGAATGAGTGATTTTTTTTTTCTGGACTCCATAGGCTTTATATACAATTAATGATTCCAGAGAATAGTCTTATTTTTCTCTCTTCTTAGTGTTCCCTGCACAGCTGGAAACTGTAACTGAATGCTGGCTATATGCTAATGAATGATCTATTTATTCCTCATTAGGCCAGTACTGAAGACGTGTGTGTGCGCGTGCGCGCACGCGCGAAACCAGCTTAGCAGGATGGCTCTTCATAATTTCTTTTTCCATGCTATTAGACTGTGCTTCAAATGTCTGAAAATGCCTGCAACCTCTCATTTTTCATCTTCATCTCTCATAGCTTCTCCCCTTTTAGTCAGTTTCTAAAATTTTCAGGGACTTGACATTAGACTGCTAGTTCCTTTATTTTCCTTAGGTGAAGACTTTTAAACACAAATGGAAAGGTGAGTTGAGATATATTTGTTCAATTAACTTCCTTTTACATTGTCTTCCAAACCAGCATTTTGATAGTGGTTTCTTATAAAGTTCTGTCATGTCTTCTTACAAAAATAGATATGAAGATGAGAAAAAAGTGAAAATTTATAGTGACACTGAAAATGATGACTGGAAATCAATGTCTTACTGAAATCTGAGGGAATTTCCATTAACTAAAAAGTCTTTGGAACTAGATTGAAAACCTCTTTCATGCTCAACTGCAAGTGATTAGGAAGACCTTCCTCCCCTCCACCCACAACTTCCATGGTCTGTTCCTTAGTTCCCAAAAGCTAGTTCTGTTTCAAATAGAAAATTGAACTCCCCTTTCAACTTCTATCTGCTGCCTTTTGGGGGTAGCCATCATTTCTCCCCTTTTCCCTTTATTTGTTCCCAATCAAGATCATTCTCTTTCTTTAAAAAAATGTATTTAATTGTCGTAAAAAGCACATAACATAAAATTTACCATCTCAACCATTTTAAGTGCACATTTCAGTAGTGTTAAGTATCTACACTTTGTTGTGAAGATATCTCTTTTTATATCTAGTTAGAATTTGTAACGCCAAAAAGAAGGTGGAAGTAATGAGGAGGTGGGTGGGAGAATGGTAAACGTAGTCCCTTCAAGTAAAATATAGTTGAGAAAAGAGACAAGGAGAGTGCTGGTTATAGTATATCTGAACTCCATCTGTTCAGAGTGTCAGAAAACCAGGAGTGGGGCCATTTCAGCACAGTAGAATTTCATAGAATTCTGAGTAAAACAGTTGTAGACATCAAGCCTAATCAGTTGTATATCTGAGAAGAGGATTCAGCCAGTGCTTAACTGCATAGGGAGTGGGAGGCAACATGGTGACTCTAAAGAAATATTCAGAGCAAAGGAAATACAATTATTTTGAAGACTCAACAGAAAAGGCAAACCCTTGAAAATTATTTAGCAAAATTCAGAAAAAAATTTTAGAAAATGAACTTTTCTAAGAGAATACAAGAATACCTCTAGGAAAGAGAAGCAGAAATCTGAAAGCATTATAGGATAAGTTGCAAAGACAGATGAATGTGATAACACTTAATACGTGTCTAACACTGTGCTCAGTCTTATGGACCTGTATAAATCACCTGAATCTAAGAAACTTAAATATTAACACATAAAATGCATAGAAAACAAGACAGTATGCAATTATCTGTTAATTAAGGGCCTACCTACGTAAAAGATACAGAATGTGCTCTGGGCAGTTGGCAAGAGGTGAGGTCATTGTTAACTGAAATTATCAGAGACAGAGAGTTGGAAAGATTTGACTCAGTAGGAGATAAATGGGAATAGAATTCTAGAAAGGGACACTGGAATGAACAAAAGCTTTTATTTTATTTAAGCAAATGCCCTCCTCCTTAAACTGTCCTCAGGTAATCCTATTCTCACAATTTTGTTTTATTCATTTGTAAACGTTTTAAAATCTGGCAACACTTTCTGCCCACTGTTGTCTTACCAGGGCTTCTTCTGATATTTTCCTTATTTATTTATTTATTTATTTTTAGTTTTTTTATTTTAAAACTGTGGGGTACAATTCAGGATTAGGTATCCAAATATTCACTGTGCAAGTACCCTTGTTGATGAGGTGTGTCCCCCTTTCCCCAGGCAGTTTCCCACTACTGCCAATCCCACCTACCTTCCCCCACATCCCCCACAGTTTCCCACTACTGTCATTCCTTTTCTTATGGTATTACAACAGTTGTTAAAGTTCCACTTATGAGTGAGAAAATGTAATACTCAGTTCTTTGATTCTGTGAAAGATCACTCAGTATTATAGACTCGAAGTCCGTCTACGTTGCTGGGAAGTTCACGATTTTGTTCTTTATGGCTGCATAATATTCCATTGTGTATATGTACCACATTTTTTTATCCAGTCCTCTTTTGATGGGCAGCATGGTTGGTTCCATGTTTTTGCTATTGTGAACATGCTGCGATAAATATACGTATGCAGGTATCTTTTTTATAGAGTGATTTGAGTTCTTTCGGGTATATTCCCAGTAAAGGGATTGTGGAGTCATATGGAAGGTCGATTTTTAGAACTTTTAGGAATCGCCACATTGTTTTTCACAGAGGCTGTGCTAGTTTACACTCCTACCAACAGTGTAGAAGTGTTCCCTTTTCTCTATATCCTCTCCAGCATCTGTTATTTTTTGAGTTATTGATGATGGCCATTCTGACTGGAGTTAGGTGGTATCTCAGTGTAGTTTTAATTTGCATTTCTTTGATGACTTATGAGGCTGAACATTTTTCCATGTATCTGTTGGCTGCTCATATGTCTTCTTTTGAGAACAATCTATTCATATCTTTTGCCACTTTGTAATGGGGGTGTTTGTATTTATCTTTTCAGCATGTTTGAGTTCCTTGTAGATCCTAGATGTTAGGCCTTGTAGATCCTATGTTAGACATAGAATTGGAAATATTTTTTCCTACTCTGTGGTCTGTCTCTCTGCTCTCTTGATGGTTTCTTTGGCTTTGCAGAAGCTTGTCAGTTTGATGAGGTCCCACTTGTCTATCTTATCTCTTATGGCATGGGCACTTGGGGTTTTGATCAGGAATTGGTTGCCAGTTCCAATTTCCATAAGAGTGTCTCCTGCGTTTTCTAAGGTTCTTATAGTTTGAGGTTTTACTTTTAGGTCTGTGATCCATTTAGAGTTGAGTTTTGTGTATGGGGATAGGTAGGGGTCCTGTTTCAATCTTCAACATGTGGTCAGCCAATTTTCCCAGCACCATTTACTGAATAGGTTCTCCTCTTCCCAGTGGTTGGTGGTGGAGGCTTTGTTGAAGATGAGTTGGTTGAGAAATTGAGGTTTTGCTTCTAGAATCTCAATTCTATTCCATTGGTCTATAAGCTTGTTATTGTACCAATACCAGGCTGTTTTGATTATTGTAGCTTTATAATAAAGTTTAAAGTCTGGGAGTGTGATACCTCCTGATTTGTTTTTCTTTTCTTTTCTTTTTTTGCTGAGGATTGTTTTGGCTATTTCTGGTTGTTTTATGTTTCCATATGAATTCCTGTATTGTTGTTTCTAGGTCTGAGAAGAATGTTGCTGGTAACTTGATGGGCATTGCATTAAATTTGTACATTGTCTTAGGTAGAATGGACATCTTAACAATGTTTATTCTTCCAATTTATGAGCATGGAATATTTTTCCACTTGTTTGTGTCATCTTTGATTTCTTTGAGTAGTGTTTTGTAGTTTTCTTTTTCTTTTTTTTTTTGAGTTGGAGTCTCACTCTGTCGCCCAGACTGGAGTGCAGTGGCTACTCCCGGCCACCGAAGCCTAGACCTTTTGGGCTCCGGCGATCCTTCCGCCTCAGTTTTCCAAGTAGCTGGAACTACAGGCGCGCGCTCCCATGCCCGGCTAATTTGTTGATTTATTGTAGAGATGAGGTCTCGCCACGTTGCCCAGGCGGGTCTCGAACCCGCGGGCTCAGGCAATCCACTCAGCTCAGCCTCCCAAGGCACGGGATTACAGGCTGAGCCACCGAGTCTGGCTAGTTTTGTAATTTTAATTGTAAAGGTCTTTCACGTCTCTGGTTAGGAAGATGCCAAGGTATTTCATTTTTCTGTGGCTATTGTTAATGGAATTGTGCTTTTTATTTGGGTTTCTATTTGTTTATTATCAGTGTATAGAAATGTGATTGTCTTTTGCACATTTATTTTATTCCCTGAGACTTTGCCAAAGTCCTTGATTAGTACAAGGAGGTTTTTGACAGATTCTCTTGGGTTTTTGAAATATAGAATTACATCATCTGCAAAGAGGGATAACTTGATTTCCTCTTTTCCTATTTGGATACTCCTGATGGTCTTCTCTTCTCTGAGTGCTCTAGCTAGAACTTCCAAAACTATGTTGAATAGGAAGAGTGAGAGTGGGCATCTTTGTCGTGTTCCAGTTTTCAGTTTTCAGGTTCCAATTTCTTTATGTTTAGCAGTATGCTGGTTGTGGGTTTCTCGTAGCTCACTCTTACTATTTTGAGGTATGTTCCATCTATGCCTAGATGTTCAAGGGTTTTTTATCAAGAAGAGGTGCTGGATTTTATCAAAAGCTTTTTCTGCATCTAATGATATAATCATGTGGGTTTTATTTTTTTTACGACTGTTGATGTATTTAATTATGTTTATGGTCTTAGGAATGTTGAACCAGCCCTGATCCCAGGGATGAAGCCTACTTGGTCGTGGTGGGTGATTTTTGATATGTGTTGTTGAGTCTGGTTTGCTAGGGTCTTGTTAAGAATTTTAACATCTATGTTCATCAAGGATATTGGTCTGTAGTTCTCCTTCTTTGTTGGATCTTTACCTGGCTTGGGTGTCAATGTGATGTTAGCTTCATGAAATGATTTAGGGAAAGTTCCATCTTTCTCAATCGGCTGGAATACTTTCAATAGGATCGGTATCAGTTCTTCCTTATATATTTTGTAGAATTCTGCTGGAAAGCCATCTGGTCCAGGGCTTTTTTGTGTGTGTGACATAGTCAATTACCTGGATTGTTATTGGCCTATCTAGGGTCTCAATTTCTTCTTGCTTCAACCTGGTGAGGTTGTGTGATGTCAGAAAGTCCTCCATTTCCTTTAGGTTTTCAAATTTGTTTCCATACAAGTGGAACTCTGTCTCTGATAGCAGTCTCTGATAATCTTTTGTATTTCTTCAGGGTCAGTTGTGACTTCATCTTTTGTGTTTCTGATTGAGTTTATTTGGGCTTTCTCTCTCTCTCTCTCTCTCTCTCTCTCTCTTTTTTTTGGTCAGTTTAGCTAAGGGACCATCAATCTTTTTTATCCTTTCAAAGAACCAGCTTTTTGTTTCATTGATTTTTTTGTATTATCTTTTTGTCTTCTATGTCTCAGATTTGGTCTTTTATTTTGGTAATCTGGATTCTTCTGCTGAAGGTAGGGTTTTGGTAGTCTTGCTTTTTCTGCATCCTTAGGTGACTTGTTAGGCTGTTAACTTGTGATCTTTCCATTTTCTTCATGTGTGTTTGTAGAGATATGAATTCCCCTCTTACTTCTTCTTTCTTGGCATCCCAGAGGTTTTGTTAAGATGTTTCTTCATTTTCATTCACGTCCAGGTTTCTTTTCATCTCTGTTTTGATTTCCATGTTGACCCAGGAGTTGCTTAACATCATGCTGTTTAGTGTCCATGTTTTAGTGGGTTTGGGGGAAACTTTGTTGGTGTTTTGGTATTTATTTTTATTCCACTGTAGTCTGAGAAGGTGCATGGCAGAATTTCAATCATATGGAATTTGTTTATGCTTGATTTATGGCCAAGGATATGGTCGATCTTGGAGTATGCTCCATGTGGTGGTGAATAGAATGTATATTCTGTGGTCATTGGGTGGAGTGTTCTGTAGGTATCA
>CAUYQG010162160.1:0-16443 GCA_963574415.1 Tarsius wallacei
TTTTTTTTTTGAGTTGGAGTCTCACTCTGTCACCCAGACTGGAGTGCAGTGGCCGCTCCCGGCCACTGAAGCCTCGACCTGCTGGGCTCCGGCGATCCTTCCGCCTCAGCCTTCCAAGTAGCTGGAACTACAGGCGCGCGCTACCATGTCCGGCTAATTTTTTGATTTATTGTAGAGATGAGGTCTTGCCAAGTTGCCCAGGTGGGTCCCGAACCCACGGGCTCGGGCAATCCACTCACCTCGGCCTTCCAAAGTGCTGGGATTACAGGCTGAGCCACCAAGCCCAGCCACAAGTTCTAAAATGTCATGATGATATGCCTGAATATTGATCTTTTTTCATCCATTGTTCAACATAAGTTTTTTCAATTTGACTTTTGAAAATTCTCTTAAAAATTCCTAAGGACAAGAGGTATCCAAGATGGTCATCATGGAGCAGCAGACTGCAGACACTCCCCCCGAGCAAGGCAATGAGTAGGGACTCAGCCACTGATGGACAGAGATACCTTGAGCACCTTTGGATGGGTGAAACACCTGCACTCAACAAAGGTGTCTTTGAATACATAGAGACCAGAAAGCAATAGTAGATGTGAGAATCCAGGCATCCCCCACTGTGCCAGGCTTGCACAGGAACTCAAACCCTGCCCCATGAACAAGCATGAGTGAAAGATCCTAAGACACTTTGGGTCAGTTCACTCTCTCCCAGCCATGCATGAGTCATCAGTCCCATGCAGGAAGAGTCCTAATGAGGTCACAGCTGTGCACAAGCAAAGCCCAAGTGAAACAGGGAACAAAACTAGCACCACCAGCAGAGCTCTGTGACTGGCTCCCAGGCAAGGAAAGCACACCTACAGAGTGAATCCAACTGGCGCCCACCACCAACAACTGCTGGCCATCTTCCCAGACAGATCAGACACCTCCAAGCCCTGTGTGTCTACAGGGTACTCCTTTCACCCCCACCCCCCATCCCCCACTCCCCAGGGCAGGGAACTCGCTCTTTTTCAAGAGTGGAGTGTGGATATGAATAGGGAGGAAGCAACATGAAAGAAACCAAAGGCAGCAGACAGGGAGCTCATCCTTCCACCTGTCTCCACAGAGTGCTAGGAGCATGGGCTGAAAACTAACACAGCTAGATTAAGAGTGGAGAGAAGGTCTACAGGACAGAAACCTGCCATAAGGTAGAGCAAGGGGCAGAAGTGAATGCCCTTCTCCCCCTCACTGAAGGACCTATAATAAAGCACAGAAAGGGCTCTAGAACAAAGGGTCATTGACTAGCTTCAGAGCAACAAAACCAAAATGGAATGATACAAAAGGAAGAGAGGTCAGTCACAAATGAGAAAAAAAAAATCAATGAAAAAAATGCAGGCAACCCTCAGAGTCCTAAAGAGACAGTTCCCCAAAAAGCAGCTATCAGAGCACAAACAATGGACCCCCCCCGCCCAGAATGACCTACCCCAGATGACAGTCACAGAAATCAGACAGTGGATGGCTAAAATGAACAGAGAGAACCAAGAGAAATTAGAAGCAAAACTCACTGAAGTCATACAGGAATTAAAAATGGAGTTGGTCAATTTCAGAAAAGCCCATTCTGAAACAATGGAAATGAAGAACTTCATTCTGGAAATCAAAAACACAGTAACAAACATAGAGAACAGGATCAAGCAGAAGAAAGAATCTCAGAGGTGGAAAACCAAAATATGGAATTAACCCAGTCTGTCAAAAACAGAAGGGGGGAAAAAACCCTCAAAAAGGAGCAAAGCCTGCAAGAGATGTGAGACTATGTCAAGAAGCCAAATCTACACCTGATTGATATCCCTGAAGCAGAAAAGAAAACTGAGAACAACTTGAAACAAGCATCTCATGAGGTCACACAAGAAAACTTTCCACATCTCGCTAGAGGGGTGACTATTCAAGTACAAAAGTGTCAGAGAACCCCTGCAAGGTATCATATGAGAAGACCATCCCCAAGACACATAGTAGAAACTACTCAGCCTCACTAATCATGAGAGAAGTGCATATCAAAATTACAGTGAGATATCACCTAACTCTGGCAAGTCAAAAAACAACTAATGCTGGTGCAGAGAAAAGGGAACGCTTCTACATTGTGAGTGGAGTGCAAGTTTGTTCACCCTCTATGAAAAGCAGTATGGTGATTCCTAAAAGAACTAAAAATCGATCTTCCATATGATCCAGCATCCCTCTCCTGGAAATATACCCAAAGGAACATAAATCTTTCTACAAAAAAGACACCTGCATACATTGTTTATTGCTGCACTATTCATAGGAGCAAAAACATGAAACCAACCCTGCTGTCATTGAAAGTGGACTGAATAAAGAAAATGTGGTACATATACATATATGGATAACGCCATAAAGAAGAACAAAATCATGGACTTTGTAGCAAATTGAATGGAGTTGGAGACCATCATACTAAGAACTCTCACAGAAACAAATAACTGAGTACTGCATGTTCTTACTCATAAGTGGGTCCTGAACAATAGTCACACTAGCACAAGGGAGGGATCAGCAGTTGCAGGGCACTGCTAGGGGAGGGAGGGAGGAAGGAGGCTGGGGTGAACATGTCAACACAAAGGGTACCAGGTCCACTATCAGAGGAAGTGAGGGCAATTAGAAGCCCAAACTTCACGTGCATGCAGCCTACTTATGTAGTTAATCCTTACTTGTACCCCACATCTCTATAATAAAATAACAATTTTCTTAAATTTCCAGAGACCAAGTCTTTCTCTCCTCTCTCTTTTCCCTCTATTCTCTCCTTATGGAATTCCTAGTCATTGATGTTTGAACCTTGTGGATTGATCCTTGAGTTGTCTTTTCTCTCTTTTTCCTACCTCTTTATCTTTTAAATTCAGCTTTCTAAAAGATTTTTATCATCTTTATCTTTCAAGTCTTCTATTGAGATTTTAAAACTTTCTTTTCTCTTTATATTTTTGGAACTTCTATGACTTCTTTCTTGTTTGTTGAGTTCTTATTTTTATTGCAATTGTTCTTATTTTATGGATTGAGATTTTCTCTTAGATCTTTAATCATATTAATTATAGTTGAATTCTTGTATATAGAGGTGAGGCAATGTGTAAAGAGTTTTTGTGCATAATTGTTCATAGTAGGTTTTCCTTTTAGTAAAGCTGATCAATGATCTGAAATTCTGCATGAGGAGAAGGGCTTGTTGACCAGTAGGACTCCATTTAAAGTGATTAAGAAAACATTTGATTGTTTGGGGGAAGTACCTCAGATTTTGCCTTGGGAAAGTCAGTTTTTTCAGGGAGTGATCCTCTAATTTTCTGCTTGGGGGAATACACTTGGTTGCCGATATTCTGGGAGTCTAGGAATCTTTCATTGAAAAAAAATTTAAAACTCCTGTTTTCAATTTCAGAACTTTGTTCTTGCCCTCAGTCATGGAGATCCATGTCACAGCCTTCTGTGGTCCTTCTCACCATTGTGTCGTTACACAATGACACAGTCTTCCACTGAGCTTGGGAGCAGGGAAATTCAGCTATGGGAGCTCATGGGAGGGAGGAGTTTAATTTTTTCTTTTATTTTTCAACATTATTGGTGAATAGTTGACCATCAGAAATTGTGTACATTTAAGCTGAGCATCTTGATGATTTGATATACATAGTAACAATCAAGGTAATTGACATATCTGCCATCTCAAAATGACCATTTTCTTATGCAAACCTTCAACTGATCCTTCAGTTTTCAGTCCACCACCCAGGATGGTAGAAAGATGTGGTATCTCTAGTTAGCAAGCTTTAGAGATATTCTGTAACCCAAAATGACTTGCTTTCTACTGATGCTTGTATAAGCTTGCTGGAGCTACCATGACAAAATACTGCAGACTGGGCAGCTTAGAGAACATAAATTTATTTCTCTAGAAGCTAGAAGTCCAAAGTCAAGGTAATAACAGATTTGGTTTCCCCTGAGGCCTCTCTCCTGAACTTGCAGATGGCCACCTTCTCATTGTGTCCTCACACAATCTTTCCTCTGTGCACACACACCCCTCGTGTCTTTCTGTATGTCAAAACATCCTCTTCTTAGAAGGACACCAGTCAAACTGGATTGGGGCCCATCCCGATGGACTCTTTTTAACTTCATCATGTCTTAAAAGCTCCAAGCTCCAAATACAATCACATTCTAAGGAACCAGGGGGTAGGACTTCAATGTTAAATGCTGGGTAACACTGCCCAGTCTATACCAAGACTCTACCTTTCTCCTTAGGCCTACGCTTTCTGCTTTCCTTGGCCTACTAACCCAGTTACCATTTGTCCATTCACTTTCTTTGAAAAATTTGTTATTGCTTCACATGCTAATATCTTGTCTCTTGCTCTTTGTCCTAGTGGTTTATCTTCTCTATTATTATCATTTTTAGAGGGAGTATATAAAAAAGCATGTGCTCAAGTTGTTGTGTTTAGTGGGAAATAGGTACAAAATTATAAGAGTAAAACATTTCCAGGATACAGTGAAGCATAGTTAAAAATATGGCCAAAACTTACATACCCACCACCCAAACAGTATCTAAGTGTAGCATGTTTTAGATGTAAAAAAAAGAGAAATAAAACTTTATAGACATAATTAAAGCCCCTCATTGCCACAATTTCCCTTCTAGAGGTACTCACTAATTAAACTTTCACATTCTTATACTTTTAGCTCATTTGTATAAATCTATGTATTTTTGTATGTTTTAAAATTTATGTGATCATATCTTGCAATACACAACTCCTATAACTAAATTTATTCTTATTCAACATTATCTTTTTGAGATTTATTCTTTTATTTTGACTGCTCTACAATTTTCAGTTTTGTCCTCCTTGTATTATTTTTTAATTAAAAATGTTTAAACCTAGTAGATAATTTAAAAAAAAGAACAGTTTGCACCCCATAAAGGAGTGAAGACCCAATAGTGTTTTGTAGACTTGGAGCATCACTTGCCCCAAAGGGTGAGAGATAGTCTTCCTCTGCTTCTTTTGCCCCAAGTACTTCATGGCCCAGTGCCAGAGGAATGATGCTACGTAGCAGCAGCGAGATCGGTGCGGTTGTTCACAAGATACTCCAAGGACAGGCATGCATATGAGAATACATAAAAACACCTTGACTGCTTTCTCTGCATGTTATCCTGTTTTCACATTCCTTCTCACACTATATTTTAAAATTACTTAAACTATTTTATGTTGAAGTATTTACAGTTTCATAGAAGGTTGCCAAGAAATGTTCAGGAATGTTCCTTGTACCCTTTCCTCAGTATCACCCCAATGTCAATGTCTTATGCAACTATAGTATAATAGCAAACCCAAGATGCAGACATTATTGCCAACCATAGAGCTTATCCAGATTTTGTCAGTCATGCATGCATTCATCTATATGTGTTGGATACAGGCCCATACGATTACATCACATGTACAGTCTTGAGTTTCCTCCACACAATCAAGGTCCATAACTGTACCGTCTCCATAAGACTCCCTCCTGTCATCCCTCATAGCCACCCCAACCCCCATCCTTCAGTCCCACCTCTGGCAACCACTATTGTGTTCTGCAGCTCCATAGTTACATTAGTTTACACATGTTATGTAAATAAAATCATAAATATGTATCCTTTTGAGATTGGCTTTTTAAAAGTAGTTGCTGAGTAGTATTCCATGATAAAGACATATCACAGTGTGTTTAACGAGTTACCCACTGAAGACATTTGTGTGGTTTCCAGTTTAGGCTATTACAAGTAAAGCTGCTATGAACACTCAGGCAAAAAGTTCCTGTGTGAAAGTGAGGCTTTATTTCTCTGGGATAAATGCCAAAGGGAGCAACTTCTATGTTGTATGGTAAATCTTAGCATGGATACTTCATTCTGGATATTGTGGATAAATAATAAACCATTGCAATGATATGCCTGTCACATTTTACTTACCTGTGCATCAGTTGATGGACATTTGAGCTATTTCTACCTTTTAACTATTATGAATAAAGGTCCATAAATATTCTTATACATGTTTTGAGTGAACCTATTTTATTTTTATTTTGGGGGGCTGTATACCTAGGAGTAGCATTGCTGGATCAAATGATAACTCTCGATTTAACTTTTTGAAGACTGACAAATTGTTTTCCACAGTGGCTGCACTGTTTTTCATTTCCACTGGCAGTATATGAAGGTTTCAACTTCTCCACATTTTTGTCAGCACTTGTTATTATCTAATCTTTTAATTATAGTCATCCTAGTGGATGTGAAGGAGTGGCTCATTGTGATTTTGACTTGTATTTCACTGATGACTAATGATTTCAAGTATCTTCTCATTTGCTTATTGGCCATTTGTATATATATTTTTGAGAAATGTCTGTTTAGACCCTTTTTGTATTTGGGTTATCTTTTTGAGTTATTGGTGTTCTCTCTATATTCTAGATACAAGTCCCCCATATATGATTTGTAAATATCTCCCATTCTGTAGGTTGTTGTTTCCATTTATTGATGAGCTCTTTTGAAACACAAAAGTTTTCAATTTTGATTTTAAAAAATTAGCTCTTTTGTCTTTGGTTGCCAGAGTTTTTGATGTCATATCTAAGAATTCATTACCAAATCCAAGCTCATGAAGATTTAGGCTTATTTTTTTTCTAAGAGTTTTGTAGTTTTGGCTCCTACGCTTAGGTCTTTGATCCATACTAAGTGATTTTTTTGTGTGTCACGAGGGTAGTCTACTTCATTTTTTTACATGTGGTTATTCAGGTGTCTCAGTATCATTTGTTGAAAAGACAAGTTTTCTCCACTGAACAGTCCTGGCATTCCTGTTGAAAATCAATTGACCACAGATAAAGAGATTTAGTTCTGTACCCTCAATTCTATTTTGTTGATCTCTATTTTTTTCTTTGTTGTCTGTCTTTATTGCTGGTATTGTAAGTCCTCCAACTTTGTTCATCTTCTTCAAGAGTGTTTTGGCTATTTTGGGCCCCTCAGATAGCAGATGAATTATAAGAACATCTTGTCAATTTCTGCAAAGAAGCCAGGTAGAATTCTGATAGAGATTGTGTTGAATCTGTAGATTAGTTTTAGAAGTTCTTCAGCTTTCTTCCATTTTCTCCATGAAATGCCTCTTGTTTGGAATGGTAGATATTTATGTCTCTTCTCATCAAATATTTTGGAATACAAATAGAAAAAAAAATCAAGTTCTGCACTTTAAAATGCAAAACTTTTATCCTGAAGGGAAAAGTAGAGAAATGGAAAAATACGTGTTTTTTAAAAAAATCTCTTTTATTAAATTAAAGAGAAATTGTTGCATGGCATTTTTCCAGAATCTTCTATTTTTTTTAGGGATCAAAAAATTTGAAATAGGGAGCACAGAACTGAAGACAAGGATATTACCATATTTAATATATGCAAATCTTTCTCTTTTGTGGAGGGATGGGGGGACAAAAGCCCTATGTAGGGAGGAAGAATATATACTTTATAATTCAGTTTGTATTCTGGATGAAGATGAAATAAGCTTTTTATGTTTTCTTTCCTTGGAGTGAATGCAAGAAACGTTATAAATCTTGGCGAATGAAATAATTTTTCAAGAGGTAATAAGTATTATCATTTATACTTGCATATTGTTAGTAGTGACGGCAATAATGCCATCATGCACGTGACCCTCCACAGCTTATAGACTGTGCTCCCATACATGATCTCCCTTTCCATCTATTTAAAATTCACTTTGTTTCACCACTACAACAAACAGACCCTTTTGTTTCTAAGCTACTAGATTTCCATAACTATGCGATTTGCAGCCATGACCTTCTGTTGAGCCCATGGTGTCCAGCATGTGGAGCAAGAGTTATTAACCCATTATGTACCATGGACCCTTTGGCAATATAAGTCCCTAACCAGAAAACAATATTGAAATTCATTAAGTAAAACACATAAGATTACAAAGAAAACCAATTATTTTCAAATACAGCTATTAAAATACCAAAACCCACATTTGTAATTTAGTAGTATATGTACTTTTTATGAGCGCATTAAATAATGAGATCTAGTGATAGGTTTAATAACTTCTGTGGTTTTGAGGAAGAAAAAATGCAAACAATATGTTAAGATACCTGTGAAAAGTTAATACAATATGAAAATAACTATGATTTCTATGGGTGAAAAAGACAAGTTTATTGCATAATTTGTAATTGAAGGAAACGTTCAATTTCAGTCAGAAATGAATGAAAATAATAACATATTCCTGTCCAAGTTCAAAAGCCACTGAATAATCTCCATGGATTCTTGGAGAGGAAAGAGGAACAGGAAGAAACATTTATTTTGTTATAAATAAAATTCAGGAAAATCTTATCTCATTACTACATAGTTTTGCATGTGTTTCAGATTGCTCTTAGAGATTTCGCTCTCACTCACAAGGAGATTTGAACAGCCATAGGAGGCACTCACATTGCTCTAATTGGACACAGGTCACATGAGCCACCATGAACTGAGATTCTGGAAGAGACATTGTACATATCAGGAGCCACTAGGATTGGATTTGGATCACCAATTTGTGATGCCATTTTTGTCAGCCACCAAGTTATGCCACTCATTACAAAGACAACTTAAAAAGATGAGTACAAATTATCTGTAAGCATGTCTTGTATTATTGTTTTAAACACACTTTTAAAATCTCTGTCAGTTTCTCATACCTCACTCTCTTAGTGCTGACAACTTCTGCACTAAATAAATATTATTTATTAACTAGCACAACACTTGGTGTTGCCTGAGGATTTCACAATCCACATAGAAAACATTGAAATTTGGAATAGTTCTTGTTTTCTAAGAAAAATATTAATTCAAATTGGAATACACTTATAGGCAAGCAAACAAATTAACTGGAGAAATGTGATCTTGTTGACTTAAACCCCTCTGCTATTCAGTATATTATTTTGAGCATTATGGAGAACATCTCTGTAGGTTCAGGATTAAAAGCTGCATGTTACTTTAACAGAGAAATTAAATCTTGTTTTGTTTTTGTTCCCCTTCCTTCTTGCATACATGAATACTTCAATCAACAAAGTACTTTTGAGAATGTAACTTAAGGGGAGCAGATGGCGGGTTTCTGGTCAAACATGTCAACCCCTCCAGTTTGTCCTTTGACCCTTGTAATTTCACTCCTTCGAATCCTAAAGTGTTGGGGTTTTTTGTTTGTTTGTTTTTAGTTTTACCATGTTTCCAGGTTTTTAAATGTCACTGGGAGGCATCATATTTGAAGACCTGAGCTGTTCTATAAACACCAGAGGATTTAACTACAAGAGAGCTAAAAGTCAGATTCTGGACCATAGGAGAGCAGGGAGTCTAACAGGAAAGCTCCAGGATGTGCATTCAGATGATGTAGCTGCACCAGTTCCTTTGAGCATTGGCTTCTCAGTCTTTGAAGGGGGATTGATTATAATATCTGTCTATGTCATGAGGATGTTGTATAACATGGCACTGTCATTAATACATGCTACTTTGTTATTTGGTGCTTTTGTCAGGAAGGTGAATATAAACTAAAGTGAAAAAGAATGTTACATTGTGCTGGTTTATCCCAAGACTGGCTTGCAGGGCCTATTTCGAGGCTATGAAGTACAAGAGAAACTTAAAATGTGGTTTCCATGGGAAGTTGACACCTGGAGTGTGCTACCTCAAATTTGTCTGTCCATCTATCCATCCGTCTCACCAACCATCCAGCCAACGAATGCCCAGCCCCTGTGCCCTGCCAGGTGGACAGTGCAGAGACCTGAGAACCTGCCCTCCTCCCACAAAGCCCTCAGGCTCATTATAGGGTCCTGGAGTTGTGGATCATATGATTCTCACTTACTGAGTTTTCTTTCATCTAACATTTCCAAACACTGCTTACCAGTATGTGCAGACCCCTAGTTGAAGATAACTTTCTCTATTGAAAAGTCTAAGGTTTCCTCAAACCACCAGAGTTATAATTTTTATGGAGGAAACTAGAACATTATTTGACAGATTAGAAATTCTTAACATTCACTCAGCTATGCGTGTGTCTATTTGTCATTTATTTATTTGATGTGGGAGGTGTGGAAAACAGCGTGCGTCAAGGACATGAGGAGGGTGGGTGGTCATGGAGTGGGAGAATTCAGATCTCCGGAAAATAGTTAAAACAAGCAACTGGGACTCCTCATGTCAGTGCATCTTCAGGTGCCTACACAAAGGTTACAGTCAAGTTACTTTTAAAAATCATCTTAATTAGAGAAATGTCAAGTGGATGCTACACACTGATCTTAAATGGCTGTTCCAGAACTCAGTGTGCAAATACAATATGTGACAATTGGTGTTTGAAGAACTCTGTTATTGTGTTTTCTTCTTTTACTTCACATCACCCTCAACTTGTCTCAGATTCCATCGGAGAAAGGAAGACATAAAAACTGAATGAAGCAACACACTTAGTGGAATGTTTGTCTTTTGCATTGTGATAAATATTACAAAGGGAACTATAGGAGGAATCAGAAAATGCCCATGAGCTTGGACTTAACCCCTCCAAATGTCTGTAAAAATGGTGAAATGCATAACATGCATGCCTACCCCCATGAGACTTTGGTGAAGATCAAATAAAATCACACGTGAGAAAACTGTGGATTTTTTTGTGGGTTTTTTTTTTAATAAAAAAGTGCTGTTGTACACATGGCAGACGTTGCTGTCTTCTTGTTAGTTGGTTTGGTGCTGCTGGTGCACGGCTCTCTGCTGCTATAGCCAACATGGATTTCCCTCTTGGTGTCCCTTTGAGAAACTGCCCCATGGAAGAGAAATTGATCTTTTATGGGTCACTGTATCTAACTGTCTAATGGATGTGTCATGCCATGTGTTCTGGAACTCTTCCATCATGCCAAGTTCAGAGTGGTATCACCTTGCCACAAAGAGGTCATTGTTCACAGGTCGCCCAAGGCCCTGCCCTTACCTCTGGTGTGCAGGTGGTTTATGAAGCATGCTCTGAGGAGAGGCTGACATGCAGCAATTGGGGACAAGACCCCACTCACATTCCGAAGAGGCCATACATAGCTCTGCTCACAGGAGGCACTGTCTCCCTTTAGCTGTCAGAACAATGTCATAGCAGAACAGCAAAAGATAGCAATTCGGATAATAAAAACCAACCTGTTATGAAGGGATGTGCAAGACTGATGGTTCCCAAGGATTCTTTACTCTCATTCCATTTCTATCTTTCTATGAGAGAAATTAACAGAAATGCCTGCATACAAACCTGCTATATTGTACTTAGAGAGGTTTTATGAAGTATACTTCAATCCCTACAGCATCTTGGAAAAGTAGCAAGGGCAGAGTCTCATTTTAAGTTCATAGTGAGGGGATCTAGATTTAAAAAATAAAAAAATAGACTTAAAAGCATGCTCAAGATTATACACCCTTTGTTAGCAATGACTGTGAATCAGACTCAGGTCTCTGATTCAGTGGTTTTATTTTTCTTGTATTTTCACCAATATCCTGGATATCTATCAGCTACACATCTGAGAGTAACATATAACTCTGAGCAAATTAAAAAGAAAGTAACCCAATGTTACATAGAAATAAAAAACCACCATATTTATTAAAATATATTCTGTCAAAAGGCAAGACGCTGGACTTTCTAGCTGGCTGTATCTCAGGTCATTGAGTAAAGTGTCACAGTTGTATGCATCTTTTCTAGCTACCGTTTATTATTCCTGTTATGCAGGTGGTACAAAATGTACTCATTGTCTGTTTATGGGGAGAGTTGCAGAAGATTTGCACTGAGCTCGAAGTACACTCTTGGTTTCCCTGGTGATAAAGATCTTGGGCATAGGACGACTATTAGGTGAAGTAGCCATTTCAGCAAAGGAAGCTGGTTGTGCCTTCCAGGTCAGGTTCTTTTATGGCAGGTACTACTAAAGCAATCTTGGCAAAGTCCCATTCGTGTTTATCTGTGAACTCTGTCCGTGGTTACCTAAGAGGGCACACAGTTACAGGGCAAAACAGCAGCACTCCTGTCATGATATCAGATAAGTCTTTGCTGGTGGCTATGTTCCATGCTCATGCAATGTGAAGCCATTCAAACCAGCAGTAGGGACATGGCTGGATTCAAGGCTTGGGAAGAGAAGATCTGTGTAAAAATGACGAAGGAAGGCAACCCCTTCGGGCCCTCTCCCACTGTGGAAGCTTTTCTGTCCTCTCAATAAATCCTGCTTTCAAAAAAAAAAAAAGGCAAAGAAAGTCTATGGGGAAAGTGTGTGCTATGCATAGAGGTACATCGTCCTTATTTTCCCATTATGTTGTATCCAAGCAGCATGAGTAAAATGGAGGATTGACAATTATCTAGCTAATGTGATCAATGTTCATGGGCAATATGGTTAATCTGAATTCTAAGAGTAAATTTTAGCAATAAGAAGGGAAACGCTGAGAGAGCACTTAAATGAATTTTCTTTCTTTTTTTTAAACTTAAACTGAAGTTCCTGACTTCATTTTCCAATTACCACATGAGCTTTCAATAACATTGCTGCAATAATGAGACTTTGTTGTTAAAGATTTCCTTACATTCAATTAGTTCAAAGTCCATGTGGGTATGTAGGTACTCAGTCTGGGACCTGGCCTTATGAAACAGACTCAAGTTGCAGGTCTCGGTGCCTCGGTGGCTTTGGCCACCCATCTTGGTCTACTTGGCACCCAGCCCTGGTGCCTTCCGATTTCCTTGGCAATCTCACATATCTGTAAGTCTCCATACATCTGGAGGAACACTGTCCAACAGCCTTTACTTTGAAAATATCAAGCTAGACTTCTTTTCTTTAATGGCTGGCATTTTGCCAAAATGTATTTTCACACATTTAAGTGAACGTTTATTAGGTATTTGTTCACCTTATGCAAAGAGCTAGGTTTTAGGTTGACTTATATGAAATTGCCAATGTACAACAATCCCTTTTGAATTATGAAAAGGTTAGTTTCATAGGGTTCAATCTAATGCATAAGATCCGCCACTGTATCACTTGACCCATGTCTCTATTGCCTTCCCCAGACCCCTATCCAGTACCTGCTGTTTCATTCTCTGCCTCTGTAGAGTTAACCATTTTCTATTTTTAGAGCCCACATGTCAGTGAGATGAGGCAAGCTTCTTCCTTCTGTGTCTGGCTTATCCCTCAGCATGACATCCTGTGGTCATCCATGACATGCTAGCTGCAGGCCCTCCTTACCGTCAAGGCTAAGCTGGTTCCGTCATGTATATGTTCACCACATTTTCTTAGCCCATTCCCCCATCAATGGACATGTCGGTTGTTTTCATTCTTTGGCATGTTCCACTGTACACCATTAGGACTCTAGTTAATAAAACTGCATTGTATTGGGGGGGTTTCTTAAGATAAGAAGATTTTAGCTACTCTTGCACAAAAACGTAACTGTGAGATGATAGATACATTGGTTTGCTTCACTATAGAAACTGTTTTACTATGTATTTGTATCCCATAACATCGTGTTGTAAACCTCAAATATACACGATCATATTTACTTTTACAAAACAAAGAAATGCTAAAGTAGAGAGGAAAGCATGTTTTGAAGGAAGTGACATTTATAATTCTGTCCAACATGGCTCAATTTCAAGAAATATGCCTGTGTGCTTTCATCATCATTCACCAGCCCTTTTGGTTACACAGGCAGTGACTTTTGGGGATACCAACCTCACAGAACTCATTCTCAGTGCAACTACTTTTTTAAAAAAAAGGGTTTTTTCATGATAGAGATTTGGAATACAAGTCGGGATTAGCTACACAAGTGAGCTGCATGCCGGTGAAGTTTGAACCAACTGGCCCTCACTTCCCCTGGTTTAGCACCAGGTCGCCTTTGTGATGCTATGGTCCCCAACCCGGCAGTGCCCATCGACTGCCAATACCTCCTTTGTGTTATTGTGATTAGTGTTCAGGTCCCACTTATAAGAATCTTCAGTATTCAGTTCTTTGTTTCTGTGATAGAAAAACAAATATATATATATATATTATATATATATTCTTGAGCAAGCAGGATTTATTGAGAGGACAGAAAAGCTCCCACAGTGGGAAGGGACCTGAAGGGGTTACCCTGTACATTTTGAGTTGAGGTCTCACTCTGTTGCTCAGACTAGAGTGCAGTGGCAGAATTATGACTAACTGCAGTCTTGACCTCCTGGGCTCAGGCAATCCTTCCACCTCAGCCTCCTGAATAGCTGGGGCTACAGGCACATTCCACAATGTCTGGCTAATTTTTTTTTTAAGATGAGGTCTAGTTATGCTGCCCAGGTTGGTCTCTAACTCTTGAACTCGAGCAATCCTTCCACCTTGGCCTCCCCAAAAACAGGGATTATAAGCATGAGCCACCATGCCCAGCTGGAAAAAGATAAACAAATAAAAATTTTAAAAGAAAAATATAGCAGGGAGGCAATTCCAGAACATAAATGGAATGCACAAGAGTATAGAAGAAAAATATTCAAATTGTTCCTAGACCTGCACACTGTTAAGTTGACCCTGGTCTGTGTGGTATGGAGCACACTGCCTGAGGGAAAGCTCAGGGCAGGCCATGTGGACGGAGAACACCTGGTAAGGAGTATGGGTGTTTTCTCCTGGGCAACGTGAAGACCTGGAAGGTTTCTGAAGAAGGGAACCCAGCAATGGAGACAATGCCAGGATAGACTGGAGGTGGGAGACTACAGAGAAGCCAGTCAGATGGTGTGGGGCTCGGAGCTGTGAGGCGGGGTGGGGACAGTAGCCCTGTGGAGGGCACCATTGGGCACTGGCAATCAGCAGAGGAAGAGCTGATGGTGACTCGGCACACTGAGGATGGGGCCTGAGACAGCGGTACTGTTCCACAGATGAGCATGACCAAAGGAGAAACTGTGTGGAAGAAGCCTCTGAGTTCAGCAATGGAGGCCGATGCCCCATAAGTCTAGCATAGAGCAGCAGTCAGAACCGTTGCCTTAGAGGGTTATCACTGAGCCCATGCCAGTGACCATCACCAAACGAGGGAGAAAATCTGCAAAGGAAGAAGAATGCCATGGACAGAGGCCTGCATCACCACCACCATCCAGGGTGGTGAGAGGATCAGGGTGCAGAAAGGTGAGCGCTTCGGAAGATCCCGGGGGAGACTTCCATTTCTGAGACTAAGGCAGACCAAAGAGCCAGAACCAATCCCTCACTCAACTAAGTATTCCATATCAATGCAAAAACCTCTCACAACTAAAAATTCTAGATCAAACAATAGAAAAAATGAAGGCATCAAAGAACTGGTAAGAGAGTGTGGAATTTTGAGACCCATGAAGAAAATGGGGGCCCGGAGACACAGCACCATTGTCCCAAGGCCTTTGCCAATCTCTGTAAACTCGAACTTTGATTTTGACACCAAGTCTCAGGGCAGGCTCAATGGGGAGAGTTAAGCAGCATCCCTCCCCACATCAAGCTGGAATTCCAAAGGGCCACACCATTGTGGTAAGGATGACAAGACATGGACTCAGCACCAGGTCCCCTCAAGACAACCCCAGTTGACTGTCAGGGCTAGGCAAAGAAGACGAAACATGAACTGTGTCCCTCAGGAGCTGCATTTGCAAATGGATCCTTATGAAGTTTTGCAGTCCCCAGCCATACCGCCTAAGTCATTCCAGAAACATGGATGCAGTTTAATTTCAGTCTACACCGGTCTTAGACCAGCAGTGCCTCTAAGCTCCTTGCAAATGTAAATGCAACTCTTTCTGAAAGAAGGTGCTGTTATTCAAAGCCTCAAAGATTCTCCACAGATAATGCTTCAAGGACACTTTGCAGCACACAGTAAAAAATAACAAATGCACACAAGAAAATAAGCTCCTGTGAGTAAAAAGTGGGAAAAAAATAGCAGAAACAAAGAGAATCTTCTCCTGGAGATGATGCTGTGAATGTGTTGAAACGACAACAAAGGATTTAGAATATTCCGTAAACTTTGTTGGTAAAGCAGCAGCAGGGTTTGAGAAGACTGGTTCCGATTTTGAAAGAAGTTCTGCTGTGGGTAAAATGCCATCAAACGGCATCACAAGCTACAGAGAAATCTTTAGTGAAACAAAGGGTCAATGGATGCGGTAAACTTCATGGTCTTATTGTTAAACATTATTAAAGCTACCCGGCCTGCAGCAGCCACCCACCTGGTCAGTCAGCAGCCCTCAACGTCAAGGCAAGACCCTCTAGCAAAACAACTGCAAAATGGTTATGACTCACACAAGGCTCAAATGATCATAAGCATCTTTTTAGCAAAAAATTTTTTCTTTTTTTTTTTTTTTTTAAGTTGGAGTCTCTCTCTGTCGCCCAGACTGGAGTGCAGTGGCCACTCCCGGCCACCGCTGCCTCGACCTGCTGGGCTCCGGCGATCCTTCCGCCTCAGCCTTCCAAGTAGCTGGAACTACAGGTGTGCGCTACCACGCCCGGCTAATTTTTGATTTATTGTAGAGATGAGGTCTCGCCAAGTTGCCCAGGTGGGTCTCGAACCCG
>CAUYQG010162162.1:0-18896 GCA_963574415.1 Tarsius wallacei
TGTGTCAGTCAGCCAGGGGGAACTGGGTGCCTCCTATGTGCCTTATATGGAAGATGTTAGAAGGAAGATCCTTCTGAGTCCTTATATTCTAGCTTTTGAGATAATTATTAAAAATGAGGGAGTATTAAAAAAAAAAAAAAAAACAGGCCTGCTTCCAAGAAGGATTTGAAGCAGTTTACAGTAAGAGACTAGGGCCAAAAGACACATAGATTCCCAGATATGCACACTAAAATGGGATAAAAGGACAAGAATGATGTGGGACCAGGGAAGGTGCAAGCACTGGGACAGAAAAGTTGGAGTGAAGTGAAAACCTTAGCTTTGAGCTTCACAGCAGCTGAGGCAAAAGGAGAAACACTGAGGTGGCACAGGCTACGTGATGACTGAGGAAGAAGACTGCAGCCTGAGCCCAACCGTGCCAGCTGGGGCCTTTGCCTGCGCGGTTCACACGCTGTGATTCGAAATGGTCCTGAGGTCTCTGTTTCCGCGTCGCTTTATATTCATCTGCTGATGTTTTCTCTGTCTAGAAGGAGAGCTCCTTGCTGCTTGATCATTCCTCTACCATCCCGAACCCCGTGCTGCTTTGCACATAGTGAATGAGTAATAAACCATATACACTAGAAATGTGTAACATAACATAGGCAGTGTTGCATTATTTCGCCACCAGAGCAGATTCCTTGCATATCTGCTGACTGTAAGAATGTTAACATAAGGTGCAGCAGCTTCTGCGCTGAGCACACGTGGAATGCTCTGGAACTGAAGCAGCCACAGCGTCCAGCCTGTGGGGGAGAACTTGGTCCGCTCCCACACGGCAGGACACTAAGCCCCTCGACAGCAAAAGGCAGCAGGTTCGGGTCCCCTAGTTCTCTGGTGGTGATAGTGTCCCTGAGCCCTCCCACAGGTGGTGGGGAAGTGCGATGATATAGAAGGACCATAACTCCCGGGTACCAAGGAGGGGATAAACGTGCCCTTGGATGTCATTCAAGTGACCTGGTAAACCTGATGCATGGCATCTACACGGTTTTCCTCTTAAATTCGGGAAATAAAGTTGAACCATTTTCGGACACAGAGGAACGTTTCCTAAAGACGAACAGGGAACTCATATGAAGACAGATTTACATTTTATAAGTCACTGGGTCTGGCATCTTTTGTGTTGTGATGTGATCTCATTATATCCCGTCTTTTCTCCTCCCCCATATCCCTCCTTCTAAAATAGTAATGTATGTCACGTATATTTGAAATTGAAGTGGATTTTTTAAAGTTTAGTAAGATTTTTTATGTCATCAGGGAAACAACACACCAAAGTGTCAGATAACATGAGTAAACAAAGTGGAGATTTTGGATGGTTCTTATTTTTTACATACTTTTCTGTATTTCTGAAATGTTCTACACTGAGCAAATACAATGACATAATGACAATGTAGGAATTACACCCAGGAAAATTTATCAAAATAATAAATAATATAAAAAAATACATGGTGAAAAGTACTGAACTAAGAGTCACAGCCAGGCACAGTGGCTTACGCCTATAAACCCAGCACTTTGGGAGGCTGAAACAGGATTGCTTGAGACCAGGAGTTTGAGATCAGCCTGGGCAACACAGTGAGTCCTTATCTCTACCAAAAAAAAAAAAAGTCAACCTGAGTTAGTAACAAATAGCTTATTGATACTTTTGGACCTTGATAAATATGATGCACACAGATGAGATCTGCTTTGAGATTTCCAGGTAAAAGACAAAGAGTAAGTAAATGGAAACAGGATTTCACTGCTGAACAGAATTGCTGTTAGTGACTTGTCTTGAATTTGACTCACACAGAGAAAGCGAAAGCCTCCAATGGATGTGTCTTGGTGCACTGTTTAGCTGGGATCTCTCGCTCCGCCACCATCGCCATCGCCTACATCATGAAGAGGATGGACATGTCTCTAGATGAAGCCTACAGGTGAGGACGGGGACATGGCTTGTGACCGGTTTTTCATTTGACCTGACACATGAAGAGTTCCGAGGGCGGGCAAGCAAGTTACAGCAGATCGTGGTTTTCATCGTCACGGACTTTACAGGTTACTGTGGACTTTTCAGTGGTCTTGCAAAGATTGGAAAAGAATGTAGTTTTATTATGCAGCATTACTTCTGCCGTCACACGTGTCCTATTCATCCTCAGCTACTTTTGAGGTTTAAAGAACAACAGATCCAGGCAGAGCTCTATCCTGTTATGGGAGTTCACTCTCTTCCCTAAGTGGGGACGCATCATTTGTTCTCTTTTATGTATGAGGGGGAAAGCCCCAGTACAATATTCGTTACAGAATCTTCACTCTGCTTCGGACTCTGGATTGCTGTGAGGAAAAGGCCAAACACATACACATTTAAAACCAAATGAGGCCAGGGTGCAGTGGCTCACACCTGCAATACCAGCACTTTGGGAGGCCAAGGTGGGAGGATCACTTTGGAGTTTGAGACCAGCCTGGGCAACATAGTGAGACCTTGTCTCTACAAAAAGTCAAAAAATTAGCCAGGCATGGTGGCACATGCATGTAGTCCCAGCTACCTGAGTCTAGGAAGTTGAGGCTGCAGTGAGCTGTGATTATGCCACTGCACTCCAGCCTGGGTGATAGAGTCAGATCCTGACTTAAAAAAAGAAAAAGAAGGTTCAAGACCAGCCCGGGCCACTTGGCAAGACTTCGTCTCTACAATAAGTCAAAAATTAGCCAGGCGTGGTAGTGCACACCTATAGCTCCAGATACTTGGAAGGCTGAGGCAGAAGGATCGCTGGAGCCCAGCTAGTCAACGCTGAGGTGGCTGTGAGCATGCCACTACATTCCAGCCTGGGTGACAGAGTGAGACTCCAACTCAAAAAAAAAAAAAGGGACCCAGACAGACTTTATTTTAGATTCAGTGCCATCATTTAGTAACTCCGTGATTTGGGGCAAGTCACTTAAGAACTTTGTGTACCTTTGTGATGGGAACAGTTACACCCACCTGATACAAGGTAGTTTTGAGGATTAAACAAATAATTCAGTGCCTTAGCACAGAACTTAGCACACAGAGAGCACTCTGTAGCTGGTTATTCTGTCATTTACAAAAAGGAGCTCAGAAATATGTGCTCTGGTGCTCTGTCCACCTAATACCTTCTTCCTGTCATGATAAAAATTGTATAATGTCTTAAAAAGTGACCGTGGGGCCTTGGGGAGAGGACGAAGTGGGAGGGTGGCTGTTACACTGTGTTCCGAGGGCGGCACTGGAGTGTGTGTCAGGGCGTCCTTGGTGGGAGTCAAGAGTTACCTTGTGTCAACTGCACTGGGAGCCCCAGGTCCTTGAAAGCGAGGAGGCAGCAACCCGAGCCTGCTCCAGGGCCTGTTACAAAGCTCCCAGCAGAGGCCTGTGTGCCCGCCCTCCAGGCAGCTCCCTGACCCTGAGCCCGGCATCCTCAAGGTCTTTGAGGAGGGTCTGCCTAGGAATTCCCTAGCTCATTTATTCAATTAACATTCTTGTAGTTGTAAAATTCAGGTTTCCTGTGTATTCCTCTCTTTATAGATTTGTGAAAGAAAAAAGACCTACTATATCTCCAAACTTCAATTTTCTGGGCCAACTCCTGGACTATGAGAAGACGATTAAGAACCAGACTGGAGCATTTGGGCCAAAGAGCAAACTCAAGCTGCTGCACCTGGAGAAGCCAAGCGAACCTGTCCCTGCGGTCTCAGAGGGTGGACAGAAAAGCGAGCTGCCCCTCGGTCCACCCTGTGCCGACTCTGCTACCTCAGAGGCAGCGGGGCAGAGGCCTGTGCATCCCGCCGTCGTGCCCAGCCTCCAGCCGTCCCTGTTGGAGGACAGTCCCCTGGTGCAGGCGCTCAACGGGCTCCACGTGTCCTCAGACAGGCTGGAGGACAGCAGTAGGCTCAAGCGCTCCTTCTCTCTGGATATCAAATCCGTTTCGTATTCGGCCAGTATGGCGGCTTCCTTCCACGGCTTCTCCTCCTCAGAAGACGCGCTGGAATACTACAAGCCCTCCACCGCTCTGGACGGGACCAACAAGCTATGCCAGTTCTCCCCAGTCCAGGAAGTGTCCGAGCAGACCCCAGAAACCAGCCCGGATAAGGAGGAAGCCGGCCTCCCCAAGAAGCCCCAGACGCCCAGGCCTGCCGACGGCCAGGGCAAGCGACTGCACTCGGTGAGGCCCGGCGGCGGCGGCGCCCAGAGGCCCCTCTCATCTCCGCTGCATCGGAGCGGGAGCGTGGACGACAACTACCACACCAACTTCCTCTTCGGCCTCTCCACCAGCCAGCAGCACCTCGCCAAGTCGGCGGCCGGGCTGGGCCTCAAGGGCTGGCACTCCGATATCCTGGCCCCCCAGACCTCCGCCCCTTCCCTGGCCAACAGCTGGTATTTCGCCACGGAGTCCTCGCACTTCTACTCGGCCTCGGCCATCTACGGGGGCAGCGCCAGCTACTCGGCCTACAGCTGCAGCCAGCTGCCCACGTGCGGCGACCAAGTGTATTCCGTGCGCAGGCGGCAGAAGCCAAGTGACAGAGCTGACTCGCGGCGGAGCTGGCACGAAGAGAGCCCCTTCGAAAAGCAGTTTAAGCGCAGAAGCTGCCAGATGGAGTTTGGAGAGGGCATCATGTCCGAGAACAGGTCGCGAGAAGAACTGGGGAAGGTGGGCAGCCAGTCTAGCTTCTCGGGCAGCATGGAGATCATCGAGGTCTCCTGAGGGGGGACACGCAGGACCTCATGCACAGTTGTTCTCTTGTTCACAGAAAATTCCCTGTAAATCTGAAATATATATATGTACATACATATATATTTTTGGAAATGGAGCTATGGTGTAAAGCAAAAGATGGCTCGACCCAGCTGTTCTCTCTCAACATCTGCATTTGAGAGACGTGCTCATGTTTGTCTCCACAAAAGTGGAGGGCAGATGATAGCGTTCCCCCTAGACAGAGGCAGCCGTCCTCTTGTTCTTACAAGCAGGCGTGTTTGGTGTTAGAGGACAGAATCCCCCACCGTGTTTATGTTGTGCTACAAAGACTCAGAGACTCGTCTTTGCCCAGTCCCTTCCTTAGTGCACCTTAGCGCTGAGACTGAGCCAGCTCGTGGGTCGGGTAGGTAGACCCTGCTAGGGATAGAGCCTCACGGGAAATCCAAGAGAAAGGATCGGATCCAAAGCTGATTCACACACCGCGCTCACCTGACAGCCGAGTGACGCGTGCGTCATTCTGCCGGACGGACCGTTAGGGCCTTGCCAAGACCTACTTTAGAACAAACCCAGTACCTCAGATGGGAAAGTCGGGCTGTCACCACTGCTGTGTCTGGTGCCCATTTTCTAGGCGTTGTGAATAGGTAGGTAGCTAGTCACACTGCAGACCCAGTCAGACCGTCTATGCACAGAGTTCCGGTTGGGCCTGGATGGAGGTAGTTAATTCTCTCTCCTCACCTTATGAAGGAGGAGAGAAGGCATCTAGGATTCGACTTCACGGCCAGGAATCTGGCAGCATAACGATCTAAGCTAGGTTGAGAGGCTAGACAAGTCTACCTCCCTCTTTATAAATCAAAGACCCGTTTAAAATGGGATTGTTAATCCTTTAAATAAAGAGGAACTTGGTTTCACGCCAAATGTGAATTTATTTGGGTTGGTAGCAGAGCAGCAACAGCGCCTTCAGGTTCTCAGCCAAAGTAGATGTTTCCTATTTCCTGTTTCACGGCATGGATACAGTTTGTAAAAACGTACTAATACGGCAGGATTTTACAGGAAACTACCCAGAGAGAAAATCTATGGAAAGATAAAGGAAGGTCAGAGTTGCTGAGGAGAAGCAGGAAACGTATTTCCTTAATGGCTTTATCCCCTTGGCGTGTGATGAGGGTGGCATTTCTATAATTTCCTCAGACTTTCAAATGTATTATAGGGCTGAGAGAGGCGTTAGTCGGCAGGGGATATTCAGAATCAAACAGCACAGGAAGGTGAGGAGAAGGCTGTCAGATTTGGTTTCGCAGGGGTAGTGGGAAGCCACAGTTACGTGGTTTTCAGAAAAGCGCCAGCCTGCTTGTGGGAGAAGGGCCTGGCGACACGGAGCGAGACAAGGGGGTTTCTCAGTCCTTGACCTACAATCACTGTAGGAGTCAATCCTGGCAGCTGAAAATAACAGGCAATTAGAACCAGTACAGAGTGGTCGTACATATCTGCTTTGACACTTCCTGCCTTGAGTTTTATCAGCTACGGTGTGGTCCTCTTTTGAAGCCTTAATTCACGTCAGCAGCTTTTTTGGGGGGTGGGGGCGGGACGGGTGTTGTCACTGTTCTTCCTTTACTGTAAGTGTAGCTAGTTGCTGACTCATATCTCAGGTTTTTCTGTGTTTGAGAAATGGACAGTCCTTTGATTAGGATGTGACTTAATGTTTCCTACGGTGACTGCTAAAACCAGCATCAGATGGCATGATTCAGAACTGACTTGACTTGACCACGAGGATTATGCACTTCAGACATCACTAGTTATGGACAAGGAACGTGCTGTGACACGGGTGTAAGCGGAGGCAGAAGACAGTAAACTGCATAGGGAGGACATTGTTATGATACTGAAAGTCCTGTTTTTCTGTACACGTTTGAATCCTTGTCATCATTCTCAAGTTCCACACAGTAAGTTCTGACGTTTTATGGACACACACCCCGAGTGTGTGACAGCTCACCACTTCCAGACTCTGGTCACATCTGTCAAACATTCATCAATGAAAGCAGTAGCTCCACTGCTAAGTGATTCAGGGGGCTGGGGGACTTGGTTTAAATGAGATCTTGGGCAGAAACTTGCCTTCTGTCACTTAGGGTTCTTTGGGCCATGGTCCCCTTCCTTCCTCTAACTGTGATGTAGTCCAATACTATGACCTTAGTCCTTGGTCACTAATGTCAAATAATCAGTTCTTGGAACCAGGACTGCCCTCTGCGGGGCAGCCTCGGTGACAGACCCGGCGCTGCTGGGCGTCTGCGGCGGGTGGGCTGGCTCTTGGTGTGTGATCGTAGGAGAGCCTGGAGTCCACTGGGATGACACACATGGTGACTGTAAAGAGTAAAACGAGACTTCTGTGGGAGAAATGCTGGAACACGGCTTAGGACGTCTATAAAGTTAGGTGGAAGACTGTGTAAATGTTTAATATGAATATAGTGTTCTTCTGGAGTAGGGCAAGCTGGTGAATGGTGGAGTTGTGCATTTCTCATTTTGATGTGTCATGTATGTTAATACGAATAAAATCAAAACTGGTACCTGTTTATACATAAATGTGAGAAAAGACCTGTCTCTTGTGGCCGTACGCTTGGTGGGGTCAGTAGCGCCTGAGCAGCCAGAGGCGGCAAGAGTGAGACCCCTGCCCTTCTCACATGCGGACTTGGCTCAGAATCCAGGGCGGGCCATCAGGTGTGTTTTGTGCTGTCACTCACGTGAAACACACATCGTTAGCTAACAAGGTGCCAGCCTCCCTCTTTACCGGGTATGAACATCAAATGCACAACACAGTGTAGAAGCCTAAGGCACCTGCTAAGTATTTTCTAGCTGACAGATTCCAGAAAACACAAGTACAGAGGAGAAAGAAAAAGATCAGCCACACATTCGTGGTACGTGTTCATGTAATCATGTAAATAATTTTATAATTCCTGTCGGAAAAACAGGATAGTTATTAAAATTATTTTCCATCTTTGCCATGTACATGCATCTTAATGACCTCTTTTCTTGTGACCCTGGATTGGATGACTTAAGATATGACAAGCTTAGTCTCATCAGTTTAATAAAAATTATGCCTTGAAGAAATAAAGGATTTACCCTCAGTGCAAGCAGGTGGAGGGAGAATCACAGGTGACCTCCTTGAAGATGGTTGTAAAAGACAAAAAGTTGAAAGCAAGAAGGATTGGACTGGATGAGCTAGACTAGAAGACCCGTGTTTCCTGCAGCTGCAGAAAAGCAGAGATGGGAGGGGGAGAGAAGAATCGAGGGAATGAGGAATGAGCCTGCAGAGGCGGAAGGCGGTTGGAGGAACAGGCGTTTTCAGTGAGGGGCTTCCGCTGAGAAGATGCAGATCTTTAGTCTTGGGAAGTCCTGAAGGCCAAGCCAGTTGTCTACTTAGAGGCAGACAGAGCCTGGAGCCCCTCAGAGACTAGCCTCGGCACGCTGGGGTTGGAGGACCAGTTGGATTTGACAACTAAAATGAGACCAGGTAGTCAACTGAGGCAGAAAGAGGGAAGGTGGATTCTGAGATGTGAAGAAAAATACGACAAAAATTTGGGAGTGAGCCCTATGTGTTCAAAGAGATTATGTGTAGGGGGAGTGTATATACTGGGACTAGTTGAAGGAAACTCAGCCTCAAAACATTTACTGTTACTTTATCTTGAATTCTCTTGTCTGGTTTTGTTTCTCTGACATTAAGCAGGAATGTTTTAGGTCCAGGAAACATTTGTCTAAGTACTTTTCTCTGAATATTACTCTTCCGCATCTATAAATGGAAGGGGGAAGTTAGTTATTTCTAGCATTCTGTGGGACCCATTCATCCTTGAACAGCATAATTATACTTGGTTATATCTAAGAAGTGTTGCGAAATCAACTGGAAAATTACAGCACTGTCTTGGGAGATATTTACAAGTCAGTCACATTGTTGCAGTTTATGTGCAGACATCAAGTTGGGTTTCAGTAAAAACAAGTTTCATTCCTTTGGTTCTAGCTAAAATGAATCAGTTTGAAAATACTCTCCCACAGGAAATGCAGGATATGACCTTGTAGAAGCAGTGTCATGGGCAAGTAGGGTTAATTTGGAGAGAGTTCAGCTATAGTCTGGATTCTCTCTGGTAAGGGAATTATGACAATTTCATAGACTGGATTAAAAGTACTTGGTTTAGGCTGGGAATGGTGGATCATGCATGTAATCCGTGCACTTTGGGAGTCTGAGGCAGGACGACTGCTTAAGCCCAGGAGTTTGTAGCCTAGGCAACATAAGACCTTGTCTCTACAAAAAATAACTAGCCAGGTGTAGTATACACCTGTAATCCTATGCCTTGGTGACACAGTGAGACCCCCCCACTCAAAAAAAAAACAAAACTTGGTTCTCAAAAGCTTTAGCATAACTCATGCCTCAAGGAATGAGCCTTGATTAGTGAAGAAAAATTAGGTCATCGGTAAATTCCATCAGGTCTTATACTGACACTGATAACCCTGAAAAAATTCCTAAGAGTCATGGACACACATATATACCAGCTAGCAAGCAAATAGTTGTCATTTTTGTTTGAGGCATGAAATAATTATCTGATTACCCTTCCTACCTGCCACAACATTTGTAGGTGTTTTGTTTTTTAAGTTGGAGGTTTCACTCTGTCACCCAGGCTGGAGTGCAGTGGCACTATCATGGCTCACCGCAGCCTCAACCTCCTGGGCTCAAGCGATCCTCCCATGTCAATCTCCCGAATAGCCAGGTCTACAGGTGCACACTATGTCTAATTTTTTTTTTGTTGTAGAGACAAAGTCTCGCTATGTTGCCTAGGCTGGTCTTGAACTCCTGGGCTCAAGCAGTCCTCCTGCCTTGGCCTCCTAAAATGCTGGGATTACAGGCATGAGCCACTGCACCTGGCCTGTAGCCATGACATTTGAATGAAAGGTTCATGCCTGGTGTGCCAAAAACTGCAAGAGATATAATGTGTTTTTTTTTGTTTTTATAAATTACTGAACACCACCACCAACTCTGGGGCACTGTAGAGTTCTTTTTTTTGAAAGGATTTATTGAGAGGACAGAAAAGCTCCCACAGTGGGAGGGGACCCGAGGGGGTTGCCCTGTAGACTTTTAACAGAGAAATGGAGATCAGGGTGGGGGAAGAAAAAACTATCCAATTAAGAGACACATTACACATAAAAAGTCCCCAAGAATTAGGAGTGAGACCTCTGTCTGAAAAACAAAAGAAACAACAAAATCCGCAAGAAGAAAAATTTTTACTTCTCACCATTCTATCCTTCAACCAACATTTGAAGTACTTTTCTATGAGTTCTATATCTGGGTTTAGCTAAGGTATAAACAAATCAAGAGGACAGAGTTCCCAATCTCACCAGAATTTTAATACACGTTGGCTCATGTTTCATTTCTGATGATTCCTGGTTTGGCCTTAGGACTCACTAGGGGAAATGCCAAAGCTAAATGAGTTCTACAGATCACACAAAAGTGGCACATGTTGGTCCCCCCGGGCCATTAGTTTATGTAACCTTGGAAACCACATGTTTGTAATACCTATAATGTAAGGGTAACATTACCAGCCTCTTTCATAAGTCTGAAGTTAAAAGCAAAGACATACCCAGAGAATTAAAACAAAAACAAAACCCCACCTCATTTCTTCAATGTACTCCAATGTTTCAGGATATGGAGTCCCTGAAACCCATTTCATCAAATCTTTACTCTGTGCAGAGAACACTGGATAGAACCTGGGTTCTACATAAGATTTCATATTCTGAGGACTTCGTCATTTAAGAAGAGGCAGGACACTATGTACTCTGTAAAACCATGTAGTTATGAAGAATAACACTTTGAGGGAAACAAAGACATGCAATCTGTAGAATAAGTATTTCTATTGCGATCTGCATTATCACTTGCTCTTAACCCTGCAATTCACTTATTACGAATGTAATTACACATAATACATAATACAAGGCTTGAAGGCCAGCTCCCAAGACCTTTCCAACTAGTGAAACAAGGAGTCTGAGTATTGATGGTGTTCAGAAATACAGACGACTAGAGAAGCAAATCAGGCTCTTGAAAAGGAACCAATGGCCACCTGTCTGATTTATATTATAAAGGACAGAAAGAAGTTCTCCCTTGGGAACTTGGAATTTAAAGTCACTACCAAGAACCTAGAGCCCCTGCTCAGAGACAACAGGCAGTAGACATGCTTCTTGTTGGAGCTCAAGAGTTTGGTGTCAGAACGGTGGACCCGGAAGCTGAGAGCTGGAAGGGGCTTGAGGGCCCATCCAGACCAGCTCCAACTGCAGGAGGTGGCAACTGAGGCTCAGAAACATGAAATGGCTTACCAAAGACCAACGCTGGAAACTTCCATTCAGGGCTCTTTCACAACTTCAGGCTGCTTCCTGTCCCCGAAATGTCCTATAGTGGCTAGATAGCTTACTGGGTATTAACCTACAAAGAGATTCAGCGCCACTGTCTCCTGGAACACAAATCACTCAGATTCCCAGACTCCATCAGAAGAAAGCAAAATGTGAAGAGGGAAAGGACCGGTAATGCCACATTACCTGTTAGGGTTCAGTCAGAGAAGAACCACTAGGGATTATGCAGAGGCTTGCTAAAGGGATCTGATCCAATGCAATTATTGGTCAAACAGTCTCAATTCAGCTGTTTCTTCCTCACCTGAGCAGGGCAGGTGGTGGGAAAGGAAGTGGGTGAGAGCTGAAAACTGAGACCCGCAAGCCATAAGCTGGGACCGGGTCTCTCTCTCACCAGAACTACATCTGAATTTTAAAAACCTTATTTTAAAAATTTAGCTTGAATGTTCATGCTTCTTCTGTCATTCAGTTGGTTTATGTACTGCCTTTTATTCTGGCTTCTAAGAACCCCATGGACCTAGGCTTCTTTTAGCTTGTAAGATAGTATCTGGAATCTAAGATTAGAATCAGAGAAACCTTAGCTGAGATATGCTAAATTAAGTAGGATCAATTTTAATTTTTTTTAGATTAGAAAATATAGTTTATTTAGAAGGAAAATGAGAGAGAGACAGAGAGACAGAGAGAGACAGAGAGGAGATTCACCTCCCCAAGGTGGGGGGAGGGCCAAAACTTAGGAAAACATGGCAGCCATAGCTCAAAGAGCCACGTGGCCAGACCAGAGCTTAGCAAACTAACAGCCAATTTTAATCTTGTAATAAAGCTACTTTTGTAAAACCCTTCTGAAGCTCCTTACACCCCAGCTCCCGGTCTCAGTGTGGCTGCTGAGGTCTGTTCCCTGCGTTCTATTCTTTGCTTCTTCAGCGCTTTCTTGCATGACAACGTCTCTGGTGTGTGAAGTACTACCTTGAACACTTTTGGTACTCCTATCACTTTGTATCCTAACCTTCTGTGGAAATTCAGCTGCATTTCAAGTGTTTTTTCTTCATAAGTGAAGGGCAGGGGCCACTTTGGTATCCCCAGCACAAGGTCTGGCACATTCAATGGGCTCCATGAATGTCTCCTGAGTGAATGATCTCTGTAGTCAAGGTCAAAGCCTAAATGTTGACCAGGCTAGTAAAAACGTGCTGGTTAAAACTGTGTTACAAAAACTGGAGCCTGCTGGTGTTGATGTAATAAAAAGAAACTTAAACTATGTCTGCATCAAGGAAACCAGTTATCAGTGGAGAGGAATCTGATGAGGGTGTAGAAAGGGAGTTTAGTTTCCAGTGACATCTTACGAGGGACACCATAACTGGGCACACAACAAAAAAGCCAGTGTTTCATCAGGGCAGGAAGAGGGTGCCCCAGATGAAGACTCGGTGTGACGGAGACAGAGTAGGAACAGTAACAACACAGAGACCTAGATTACATTAGTTTTTATGTTGACAGTTCATGAACCAAAGAGCCTACTGAGTTAAATTTCATGAGGGCACCGAGAACACAGAGCTGCTTCAAATATTTCTCCCCTTCTTTCCAGCTTTTCAGTCCAGTAGCTAGACTGGACTATGCATACCTATATACACCCTCAATTTAAAAAAATCTAAACAAAACGAAGACGGTTCTCAATGCAGAGTTCTTAAAGAATTCCTAGTGGTTCAAATGTTCCGACTTTGGTCATCACCGAGAATTAGTCTGGATCATTTTGCACAGGAGAACTGCATCAAGGAAGAGAGCAGGACGAGTCCAATGTCCACGCCCATGGCCTACTCCACACCCACTTCTGAGCTCCACAACCTCCCCCCGGCTCCAAGCCTTGGCATATTCTGTGACTCTGGCTCCAAGTGTCCTCAGGGCTCCGGTGCCCTGTGCTCCGGGAGCAGCCAGGCAGGAGACGCAGCGGCCCTACAGCCGGAGCTCGCGGTCCGGCTTCATGCTGAAGGGCTCCAGCCGCTCGCCCTCCGGCAGCATGCTGTTGAGCCTCTCCATCAGGGGCACAGTCTGGTCGATGCCCATCTGGATGCGACGGAGGATGGCTGACATCTCGTTGACTTTCTGGATCTGCTCAGCATACTTGGCGTACCTTTTCTGGCGTTCCTGCATGAAGCTAAAGAGGGTTTCTACGGACAGATCCATCTGTGGAAGGGAAGAAGCAGCAAAATAGATTAAGTCTTGGCTCATGAAGTCCTCTCAACAGAGTCTGGTGTCTAGCACCAGAGGGACAGAGTCCCAACAAGCCAAGAGCAAGTTGACAAATATTACAGACTCATTGGGGGGTGAAAAGCCCTTTGTGAACACAGCTTTGTCAACAGCTATCCAAGAACCATGCAGTACTTCAGAGTGCTAAGAGAGGGCTGTCCCTGCTGCTACGCTGTGGAAACGTGTGCTCCTTATACTTTGTGGAGACCCTGAGATTTTTCTCTACCTCTGTCTTTCTACATGAAAGAATCCTGGGCACAGATAATCAGTGAGACTGGGGTTTGAATCTGGCTCAGCCACATGAGTTGCTAATAGTTATCCTTTGCGTATCAAGGTCCTCATTTGCAAAAAAACAGGAGTAGCCAAGCATGGTAGTGCACACACCTATAATCCCAGCCACTTTGGAGGCTGAGGTGGGAGGACTGCTGGAACCCAGGAGTTTAAGGCCAACCTGGGCAACACAGCAAGACCTCTTTAAAAAAAACCATAAACAGGGAAGGAATCCCAGAATTGCAGGGTTGTAGTAAGGATGGAATGAGGGAACACATGCAAACACATCTCATACAGGACTCGGCGTGGTACCAGGGCACTTGAAAATGTGTTCTTCATTCCCTCCCTCTCTTCCCTGAATGGCTGCAGTCTGGGAGTCACTCAGGAAACATGACAGGGGAAGTCTGACTCTCCCTGCCAGAGCCAAAGATGCCAACCAAGGCTCTAGTCCACACCGTGGACCGTACCACTGCTCACCACCCTGTGAGAACTGCCTCATGTACCCTTTTCCCCCATTAAACAAAAGCCAGGCTCTGGACTCCCTTCTTGTGACCTCTTTTCTTCCCCTGATAAAGATCTTTAAAACTATCACCTAGATAAAAATAGGGGAAGGGACTGCCATCGTGACCTGCACCCTCTCCTCAGCATGGACCCCACATCCAGGGGAGTAACAGTAAACTCCTGGGACTTGCATTTCTATCCTGAAGTTCCCAAGGCTCCTTGGGCCCTACTTCTTGTTCATGCTGACAGCACGCTCCTTCTCAACCCCAGCACCAGGCCAAAAACCTCGAAAAATGGCTTTGATAAAAATAAAAACAAGCAAACACATAGGAAACTAAAACTGGCCCTGGGAAAAAAGATAGTGAGCTCTATTTTCTTTTCTTTTCTTTCTTTTTTTTTTTTTTGAGTTGGAGTCTCACTCCATCGCCCAGGCTGGAATGCAGTAGCACACTCACGGCCACCCCAGAGTCGACCTGCTGGGCTCAGGCAATCCTTCCGCCTCAACCTTTCAAGTAGCCAGAACTACAGGCACATGCTACCACACCTGGCTAATTTTTTGATTATGGAGATGAGGTCTTGCCAAGTTGCCCAGGCTGTTTTCGAACCCGTGGGCTCAGGCAATCCCCTCACCTTGGCCTCCCAAAGTGCTGGGATTACAGGCTTGAGCCACTACACCCAGCCATGAGCTCTATTTTCAAGGTATGTGTGGAGAGGCATGAGGTGGTGGGGAGGCGATGGAATGTCCTCCACCATCTTCCTCACTGGTTTAAAGTGCCTGGGGGACAGAAGGAGCAGCTCACGGGAGGGGCGCACAGAAAGAGAAAAAATCCATCAGACGGGAAACTCCCAATAATGCAGAAACAACGCGTGCCTTCACCAATTCTCTGCAGCACTGCCGGGTCTACAGCCCTGGGGTAGCAGGGAGCCTGTAGATAGTGTCCCCACAGTCACTGCCACACCCTTCCAGGATGGCCACGCAATCAGCACCAAGACACACTCCACCTTCTGAGACAGTGGGGATGTAAAGCCAGGCAGAATCTTCCGAAGAACGAGTTCAGAGCCTCCTTGGGATCACATTTGCCAGGCAGGGGTGTTCCTGGCCCTCCAGCCCCAACTCTACCAGACCACACAGACACTTGGAGGTTACCTGAAGTGGCCTCCAAGGCGCTAACTCACCATGTCTAAAATCGCTGGCAGTCGACCCATCCCCAAATTCACACCTGACCAGGCAGTTTTCACAACCATCTTTGCAAGGTGTTTGTTCAAGTGGCGCATACGCCCCTGTACAGTTCCGCATGAGCTGAGGCCCATGTTTAATGTCTCCAGAGTTTTGCTGAAAGCCACACATGTTTAATGCTTAGGTGGGCACAAACAAGCGTGTTGTTCACATGCTCATACCATGTCCCTCAAGAATCACTTCCGTTACCCTCCCTGGAAGAAACTACAAGAGAGGAGTCTTGCGGTTGCGTGACTTCCAAGGTCTCACAGTGACAGAACCAAGACTAGAACCTGGGTTTCCCAGGCCTAGCAGCTTCCTTTCACATGTACGTGAGACTTTTGTTAGTTCACGGCACGGCACAAAAGGACATTGAATCACATGATGGGAAAGTTATTACCTTGCGAAATATTTCCCATTCTTTGATTGCTGTAAAAAAAAAAAAGTCTCAGCTTGGCACAAACAATAATTTAATACTTGAAAAAGTAAAATGAAACTGGAAATGCCTGTTTGATGTCTCTGCTCCTTGATCTCTTGAGATAATGCTGTCCCTGATCCACAGTCCCTATCTGTGACCCCTCCATGAACCCTAGGCATACACTTACTGTGCCACGTATCACTTTGTGTGGTAAATGAGTATCTAGTGCAATTCTGGTCACCACCTTGACTACCTGGGAACATATCCTTATTTGCCTTCCCTGCTTCTATTTTTGGCATGTAGAGTCTAATAAGATCACATATATATTCACTGTATTCTTCTTGATAAACATATATCATGATATCTCCTAAGATCTCTGACTAAGTACTCCACAGCTATTCAAAAGACACAGCTCAATACAGAGCACTCCAACCATCCGAGCTGTAGCTACAGGGCGACCATGAAGCTGTCTGTGAAATAGACAGTTACAGTTTTTGCTGACCAAACTCATCAATCCATTCAGCTACCAACCAAACAATGGTTAAGATCACAGGTTCTGGAGTCAGACTCCCTAGGTTTAAGGGCCACCCTCTATCCAGTATCTATGTGATTTTAGAAAACTACCTATAAGAGCAACTATATGACAGCAAGGATTTTGGTATATGTTTTAAACCCTGCTATACCCTCAGTACTCAGCATACGGTAGGTCCTGAACAAGTATTTGTGGAACCAATGGATGAAAATGTATCTAAGCTTCGGTTTCCTTGTCTATAAGGAGTAGGGATAACAAGAGTGGCTCCTTTATAGGACTGTCCTGAGGATTAAGTGAGATATTCCATGCAGAACATTTAGCATACTGCCCAGCACACAGAAAGCATGCGCTAAGCATGAGCTGTTTCCACGCTGTCAACAGGCATTTACTGAGTGCTATCACATGCCATGCACGCTGCTAGGTCCTAAGGTACAGACATTGAGAACCAAGACTATTTACATCCACACAGATTACTGATTTAACGTGACTTTTCTTCTCCAGTGACTTTGTTAGTATGACTTTACTATTCCAGGAAACTCAGCTCTAGAAAGATACAAATTACAGCTACTTTTGTTTCAGAAACAACAACAACAACAAAATGTTTGAATGAACAAACTATTTGATTTTCCAAAAGAAACTGAACAACTATTTACTCTTCACAACTCTTGCCTCAAAACCCTTCCTGTGCTATGATCACATGACCAAGATCTAGTCAGTTTTATGTGCATGTGTAAATCTCACAGCAGCTTGTGAGCACCTTCCTTAAAAGTTAGCTGGCAGGCACTCTTGGCTTCTCTTCTTCATTGCCCCTCCCCCCTTTGCTGCTGCTGAAATGTGGGTGCAGCCCACACAGATCATGAGAATAACTATGGTCACATCCTTGGGTTGGCAGAGCATGAGCTAAAAGAAGCCTAGGTCCACGAGGATGTTTGTGGGTAAGAGTAAACCAGTCCTGGGAGGGAAGAATAAACTTTCATTTCATATAAGTCACTGTAATTTGGGGTTTCTGTAATACTAGTTAAATGTAATCTTATACTGATAGAAACGAATGGGACAGAGCCCCTGCCCTCAAGGAATTCATCATTTACTCAAACTCATACTTCAAAATGTGCCCTACAGATTTATATACTGTCCCTAGTGGCAGTCAATTTCAAAGGACAAGTGAAAAAGGAGAGGAAATCATATGTGAATGTAACTATGGGCTTCACTATCTGTAAAATATGTTCAAACTTGTTCCAAATACCTTATATGGATGGTGTAGTACATCTACTCACCTGGCTGGTCCCCTCCATAAAAAGACCCAAAATAGTAACAAATCAAATCCAGAAATATATTTTAAAAATACTATATTATGAACAAGTAATGTTTATGTCAAGGAGACAAGCTTTTTCGACATCAGAAAATCAACCAAACTAATTTGCCATTTCAACAGAATAAAGGTTAGGAATCATATTCTCTTAACAGATGTAGAAAAAGTTTTCAACAAACAACATAATTTTTATTATGAAAGTTTTCAGCAAGCTAAAGACAGAAAAAAAAAACAAAAAACCTCCATAACCTCATAAAAGGCACCTATGAAAAACTTACAGCTAACATCACAGTTACTCATGAAAGACACTTTTCTCCCTAAGATCAGGAAGGCAGCAAGGATATCCACTCTTTCTACTTCTACTCAGCATTGTACTAGAAGTCCTAGCCAATGCAATAAGTCAGTAAGAAGAAATGAAAGGCAAAAGTAGGCAAGGAATAAACAAAAGGTCTTTATCTGCAGATGACACGATACTATACTTAGAAAATCTTAAGGAATCTATCCAAACTAATAAAACTAACAAGTGAATTTTACCAAGGTTGCAAGATACACAGTATACAAAAATTAATTGTATTTCTATATAACAGTGAACTGGACAATGAAACAAAAGAGTACTATTTACAATTGCATCAACAACATGAAATACTTAGGGAAAAATGCAACAAAATATGTATAAGACCAGTACACTGATATTAAAAAACACTGTTGTAAAAAATTAAAGGAGATCTTAAAAAATGGAGTATACCGTGTTCATGGATTGGAAGATTCAAAACTGTTAAGATGTCAATGCCTGCCAAATTGATCAAGAGATTCAATTGCAATCCAAATCAAAGTTCTAAAAGGCATTTTAAACATAAGAATTAATAAGCTGATTCTAAGTACACAGAATGGCCAAAAGAACTATGAAAAAGGACAAAGTTTAAGGATTTATAGTGCTTGAGCTTGATTTCAGGAATTATTATAAATCTACAGTAATCAGGATAGTGTGGTGCTGGCATAGAGACATACAGATAAATGAAACTGAAGAAGAGTATAAAAAAATAGATCTAAAAAGTATGGTCAGTTGACTTATTTTTTTACTTATTTATTTTTTTTGAGTTGGAGTCTCACTCTGTCACCCAGACTGGAGTGCAGTGGCCACTCCCAGCCACTGCAGCCTCGACCTGCTGGGCTCCGGCGATCCTTCTGCCTCAGCCTTCCAAGTAGCCAGAACTACAGGTGCGTGCTACCATGCCCAGCTGATTTTTGATTTATTGTAGAGATGAAGTTGCCCGCGGGCTCAGGCAATCCACTCACCTCAGCCTCCCAAAGTGCTGGGATTACAGGCTGAGCCAGAGAGCCTGGCTCTTTCTACTTTTTGA
>CAUYQG010162163.1:0-50504 GCA_963574415.1 Tarsius wallacei
TCCGCCTGCTGTCCATCACCTGACATCATCAGTACCTGCGCTTGCCTGCCCCTTTGTGATGACGTGGAAGCAGACCACCACCCAATCACCCTAATGATCTTCCCCTATCAAGAAGAATGGTAAAAGGATTCAACCACAAGCAACCAGTGGCCATTGCCTTGCTAGACTCTGGTGTGGCCATGTGCTCTCTGAGCCATGGCTGTCACCATGCTTCCTGGCTTTGGTCCCCCTCCCCTACCTTGGGGAGGTGAATCTTCTCTCTTCTTTCTCTTTCTCTCTCTAATTTACTTTTAAATAAACTTTTTCTTTCTTAACCTTTTTGTGTGTCACAATTCTTTGCATCTACTCAGATCTCTGGGTTGCCAGAGTGGCACCTCCAGCTTGCCGGCTCCGGTGGTTCTGCACGCCTCCCTCTGCCTCTCAACCCTCACCCTGTCCATCCAGTACCCTAACACATAGTAGATCCATAGATATGAAAATAAAAGCTAAAGAGTAAAATCCATAATTCACAAATAAGGGAAGAATAGTATATATGAATAGAATATGTTATTCTCCATGACATCTGTGATTAGATTCAAAAGGAATACATTTATATCTATACAAAGAAGATTAGGGTAGACTTGAAACCAAATGTCTTTTCTGGAATAATTATGTGATACTACAACATCTCAGAAGTAGTAGAATCATTGGTAAAATGCCCAGTCATTGCCATTTCCATTCCTGATTTTTTTCCTTAAATTTTCTTTGGAGGGTGCTTGAACTGGAAACATTTGTTTTATTTATTTATTTATTTATTATAAAGATGTGAGGTACAATTCAGGGTTAGATATACAAATGTTGATTATGCAGGTACCCTTGTTGATGAGGTATGCCTCTCCCTCCCCTAACAGTTTCCCTCAACTGCCAATCCCACCTCCCCACTCCCCTGATAGTTTCCCATTAGGGCCAATCCCTTTCTTATAGTATTATAATTGTTCAAGGTCCATTTATGAGAGAACATATGGTACTCTGTTCTTTGAGACTAAATAACTAGACTTTGGTCAACAATTAAGGACTCTGGTTAGTTTATTTGGGGATTTTACAAGAAAATTAGACAAGAAATAAATTTTTATTTCTAATTTTTGTTAAAATCTTTTCATGGTCTTTTTGACCCTACCACCACTGTCTAAGCAAGTCAATTATGGTAAATATTAGTGAAATGGTTGTCAATTCCAGATTCTGTGTCTATTTATTTTTCACTCTAGTCAACTGAGGATTCACAAGTGGGCCTGGTGACATACTGGCCAAAACACCTGGTCATAAGTGAAACTGGGTATCAAGACTATAAAGATGAAGATTCAGACCCTACCATTAAAGTGAAAAACAATAAATATATATATATCTACATATACATGTAGATATATATATATAATACTTTATATATAATTAAAATAAAATTATATATATATATATAATTTTCATGGGGAAAGATGATCAAGTGAAAGAAGAGTGATCTTATGTTCAAAGTGAGAAAATAGGGATAACAATAAGTTTCAGGGTGCAGTCCTAGAAATAAAATTTTGCCAACTACCAACTATCCCAAAGACAACTAGTAGGAGTTACTTTTTTAATAAGTCTCTCATTAGTTTGTTTTTCTGTTTCAAAATGAGAATAAGATGTTAAGAAAACAAAAGCTGAAAACTGCTTGATATTCTTGGATTCACACTTCTATGGTGAGACTAGTTGAGTACAGTTTGATTTTAACTTCAGCACATTTCATCATTGAAAATTTTCAATTTATATCTGAATGCCAAGCATGAGACAATTTTGCCTATTTTCTGTTTTTCAAGTTTTAAATTTTTAAGCTTTTTAAAAAGTCTTTCTACATCTTTCCTCTTTTTTCTGTAAGAGAGACTCCTTGTTAGCATAGTTGCTGGTATAAATTTAAGAGTCATGAATCAGTTTGCTGCTTAGAAAATTATTAATTTTCTCTTTATGCGAAAATTTTCCTTAGGTCAAATACATAACCAACACCTCTTCTTCATTTATTTCCTAAGGTTATACTTGGGAAATGTTGTGTCAGTCTGACCTGATTCATTAAAATAACTCCCAAGAGCAATTTTTTGAGGTATTGGCTTTACACCTGATCTCTGGCATGTTCACTGAACTACTAAAGCTATCATAAAGCTATGTCCAGGATAAGGCTTCAGAAAAGGAGGTGCTGCTGGCTTTACTTTTTGTTTCTAGGAGCCTCCCTCCCTCCCTCGCTCCCTTCCTCCCTCCCTCCCTTCTTTCCTTCCTCCCTCCCTTACTTCCTTCTTTTTTTTCTCTCTCTGTCACTCCCTCCCTTCCTCCTTCCATGCCTTCCTTCTATTTTGAGAAAGGCAGATAAATGAACACTGACTACATAAATTTGACTGAGATAATTTAGAATGAGTACAATGATGCTATGTATGGTCCTGGTAATTCTTGGAATGAAAGGAGGCAGAAGAGGAAGATAAACACAGAGATTGACCTGGCAGAAATTGATTTCTCTTCTCTTTCCTCTCTCAGTCTAGATATACCTATCTTCTCCAATCTCCCAACATATGATATCTTTTCTAAACCTGGGTGGAGAAAATGTAAAGAGATTCTCATTTTCAAGACCTTTATGTCAGCCATCATCTTTTTTGCTTATGCCCATTATCTGTCACTTGAGAGTTTTCCCCACCAGGCCAGTATGAGAAATCCATCTTTGGTATCTCCAGTGCACAGACAATCCTATATTAAAACACTTATCACACTGAACGTCAATATTTTGTGCATATTGTTTTTTCATTAGCATATTGTGTGACACTTGATGAAAAAAAAGCCTAATTTATATTTATATCCCCCAGTGACTAGCAGAGTATCTAAACATAATGAATTCTCATTAATTGCAAATGAACATTGAATGCATAGATAAATTGCATAGTTGGATAGTGGTAGGAGGATGAATAAATGAATGGATAGATGAATGGATGGATGGACATCTGAGTTCTGACTTCTTATTGCCCCAAATCTTAATATTTATTTTCTTAAAAAAAATGAAGTTTTGATGATTACCTCTAAGAACTTTCTTATCATTCTGGGATTCTGTGACTCATTGGTAGGGTTCCTGCTTCAAAACATGCTAGACTCCAGCCTTTTTTTTTTTTTCTTCCAGAGTTTCTGTTCCCTATTGCCTAACTTGAAGTCTCAATCCCATTCTGTCTATTGTGTTTTCTTGGTCATCCCTTATCTATTTGAGTAACACTGCCTGTGCTCCTCCTAGTGCCTCTCCCATAAAGTCAGAATGCTATCATCCTATGAAATGCTGTGATGATCTGATAAATAATGATCTGATAAATAATCCTGTGTCTCACAAAGACTCCTATGTACATACCCTAGGAAGGCATGATTATAATGCTTCTGTTCATTCATCTATTCACTAACTTATCCATGTTTTCTAAATCTTTTTTTTTGGGTGGATACTATGTTCCAGATATACCATGCATATTAGTATGCTTAGGATAAATGATAAACAAACTCAGTGCCTAATATCAAGAAGCTTAGCATCTACTAAAAATAGACATGAAAATCAGTGAATGTAACAAAGTGTCACAATTTTGTTGTTAAGACAGGAATTTGCACAAAGTATGGCTGGAGATCAGAGAAGAGCATGGTCAATATTGTCCAAAGGAGAATGCAGGAAAGCGTGGGCTGAACTAATAAGAGACTGTAAGTGGATCCATATGGTTAGAGTTAGGACACTAGGGTAAGGAAATGAACTGAGACTGTTACTGGACCCATGTCACAGCTCTACCTTTCTTCTGCTCACTCCTGCTTCCTTCTTCCTTCAATGACTGTTCACCTCAAAGGCATTCCTTAATAAACATAATGTATCCTTAAACATCCTGTATGCCATCACAGAATCTGCTTTACTGAGAAGACAATCTTCCATTTAAGGAGTCTTTCTGCAGGCAATGAAGAAAAATGAAAGAGGAGAATAACATGGTAACAGTTGTGCTTTAGGAAGATCAATTTAGTAACAGTTTGGATATGATATTTAATAGACCAGTTATTAGGTTATTGTTATAGCCCACATAAGAATTAATAAGGACCTGAAGTTAGAAAGAAGGGAAATGGAGATGAAGAGAATAAAAGAAGTGCTATAGATATGGAATAGGGAGAAATAAGCCATAGATTAATATGGTAAAAGAAAGAAAATAAGTTGGGAAAGAGTGAGGTTCACTGAGCTAGGAAACACAGGAAAAGGGACAGGTTTTTATTAGATGTGAAAAGTAGACAGGAAAAATAATTTTCAGTTTGGCCATATTGAGGGTGAGTGCCTGCAGGATATCTGGATAAAGATGGCCAGCACACACAGAGTAGGTCTCAATTTCAACAGTAAGTTCTGTGTTGGGAAAAGAGAATGTGACCATCATCATTGTATGTGTGCAGGAAAATGGGAGGAAGGAGATGAGCTCACTGAGGGAGAGTTTTAGTCAAATGAGAAGAGGGATATGGATAAAACTCTGAAAAACACCAACACTTAAGGCACAAGCAGAAGGTGCCAATGAAAAGGTCTGAGGAGGAATTCTCAGAGCTGCAGAAGAAAGACATTTGTAAAGGAATGGTAGGCAACAATTTTAGTGGTTAAGTAAGATAAAGTTACATGGGTGTGTCACATGATGCTCAACAATTTATTCGTCATCCATCATGTTCCAGGCACTCTGTGAGGTACAGGATATTTAAAACAGAATAATGCTAGGTCCTGTCTTATGGTAACCACAAACTACTGAAAGAGAAATACAAATAAACGATTTCTGGGCAGTGTGATGAGAGGGTTGATGAGGGTGCCAGGGAAAATTAAGTTGGAGGGGGCGGGGATCGCTGAGCCAATCCAGTCTTTTTGGAGCAGCTAGTAGGTGAAAAAATTGAGGGAAAGTAATAGGTTTCACTAGGAGAAAAGTAGAGAAGCATTCAGGGAATGATCAGAGGTATGAAAGGGCCTACTTCAATGTCAACAGCTTGTTACTTATCTAATGGAGAAAAATTCCTTGCAAAAAAATTACACTGTTTATTTAAAACACTTTCTGAAATTTCGGTAAACTAGACAACTCTGTTCATTCTCCTCTGAAAGATAACCTTCACTGTCATTTTTCTCCAAAATCAAACACACAAGTCACATCCCACTCAAGAGAGGTCCAAAGAGTAGAGGATTCTTCAAATATTATTGACTGAATCTGGCTCTTTCTCTAGGGCCTAGTGATTAAAATTTTATTTCTAACAAATGTAGCTTTTAGTTTTTGCAGCCCAGGGACCAGAATTTTGAGCTTGGAAAGTAATGCTCTTTCCCAAATTATATTTTCAATGCTATTTGCTCACCCTCTTTAAAAAACAAACAAACAGCATTTTGTTTCTGATTTTATACTCTTGCCTTTGACATGCATATAGGGGAAAAAATAAAAACTACCTGCTGTCCTGGCACCCAGAGATGACCAGTTTTACCAATTGGAAGAATTTCTTTCATTACTTATTCTATATGTATATTTCTTCATATTAATATTGTATTTACAGTTTTATGTCTTGCTCTTTAAAATTTTTTTGCAGATGCATTCTCCTTTGACACTATCTTCTGACTTCTGACTCATTTGATTATTTCATTAAGTGATGTCTCTACATAGTATATACCACTGTATTTAATCTGTTACCTGTTCCTAGAAGCTTTTTCTGAATGATCCCCTTCCTAGTAGGATTGAAGGTTACCACTTAGTGTCCTGCACTACGCTTTTCACTGGCTGATTCTATAGGCTTTAGAAACTTTGGACCTCCTTGTAGTGTGTTTGTGGGTAAGATGATTCAGGGCAACGGCTATATCTCGTTTATTTTTGTTTCTGATATATGATAGACTTAATACTATATTATCTGTCAACTTATGAATGAATCTAATGACATCAAAATAAGGGCATTTTGGGCATTTTTGAAAGTCCAGGTGGCAAGCACTTTACTAGGGATTCTATCCATTTTATTGCTAATCTGCATCATAGTTTTCATTTCACAGGTGAGCATTACTGTCACATTTTTCAGATGAGAAGCTTAATGTAGAATTTAATTTGTTCTCAGTTATGAATTAAAAATATAAATTAAGGAGAGTAAATCTGAATCAGGTGAATTACCAAGGTGAGTCCCCAGATCCACTTCCCTCACCTAATTTTAAGGTCAATGCCAGTTTCCATGGGGGCTGCAGATTTTAACAAGATAGGAGGTTGACCTCTAAAAGTTAATAACATAACAGAAAAGACAAGAAAGACACACTTGTAAGGCAATGAAGCAAAGAAAGAAGGAAAGGGAGGTAGGTGTCCACTGGAAGAGGAGAAGGTTAACCTGAAGTAATCTAAAGGGTCAAAATTCAGTTTAAGAGTTTATTCAAACACAGAGTTGACAATGGCCATCCAGATAACACAGACTCCAAGGAAAAAGGATCAGTGCTCTGAAGTTATTAATAAAAGTCAAAGTCTTGTTTATACAGGCAGGAAGCAAAAAACTTTAGTGGGGTTAGAACATTTTCTATACAAGACTGGCTTATGAGTTACAATGATTTAATTAGTTTCTCCATACAGCTTTTTTTCTTTTCCTTTCCAATTTAAAAGAGTCTATTTAGCATTCCAGATTATATAATGTGATAGTCATAAAGTCTTTATGTGAGACACAAAATAATCTGTAATGAAGATCAACAGTTAATAGGAAATTGGCTCTTCCTGGATGCCCTTTAGTCATTTACAATATTTTATAAAACAATGTAGGTAGGGAAAAGACTATCTATAATCAGAGAAACAAAGGTTACAGCTGCTTAGTTACATGATCCAGGTCTCATAATCACATTACCCTAGGGCTGAAAATCTTTTAAACTTTCAACACTTAGATTATAAATTACTTATTTTCACAAGGAATATTTTATCACTGACATTTTTTAGAATTGCCAGCATGTTGTGACAATCAAAAGCCGATAGTTCTTAGTTGGCTTTATTATTTAAAATTTTCTATGGGCAGTATATATAGTGATTGCCTGTTCCAGTACAGACTGCTCCAGCTCATCACCTTAGAATGCCCTATATATATAAATGTTATTGACTGTAATAGGTTGTATTTAGCAAGTATCAAAAGGGTACAGTGAGAATGGACAACACTATCTCATAGTTTAATCAAACACAATTTATCTTCCTGTTCCTTTATTTGAATATTGTATCTTTGGGCCAAAGATAATAAAAAAAGGAGGCTGGCACTGAAATGAGAGCACAGCAGTAGGCAATTCTAAGATTAATTTAGGATAGTGACTTTTGCAATTCGATATCTGGAAATATACACACATCCTGGGGCTGCATCTGATTGTCTCTTAGCTGTATCCTCTTAGGGACTTTCAGAGCCTTCCAGTAATATGTCATTATATGTTTAAATTTTTGATCCCATATACCCTGAATACATTTGTTCTTTGGTAATTGTATGAATAGTAGATTCAGCTTATTAAGTACTCACTTTGAGTTAGACATTATTTTATATAGATTGCTTCATTTATTCTAAGAGCAACTGTGAGAAAAAAAAATAATTTCCATCTAATACTACTAAATAGGGGGGCAACTCAGTTAATACCAAAATTTTAACATTTGAACTTCCAGCTTTTGATATCAAGATCTTTGTTCAAAGATTTTTCCAAGACTCTTCTTTTTGATCTATTGAGACTTTGCTTGGGGTAAGCACTCTGCATGTTGAAAATGTCATTTCTTCACTAAAAGCATCTAGTTTTTCCATTACAGAGTTGCATCTTTCCCATTAGTTACATTCATGGTGAGCCTGTCAATCAAATTATATTATCCTATCCCAGCTTCCTGGACACAAGGGTGACCCAAGCCTGGACAATCAAGTGCTCCACCTTTGGATTTTGGATTTTGAGAAACATGGCATAGTTTCTGGTCATTGTAATTTACTCATCTCTGTGACAAAGCCCCTAAGGAGACTCTTCATTAGTTTCTGCCATTTAAATCCCAGAGCTTCCTTAGTTTTGTTTCTTTCTGAGCCTTGTTCAAATTTCTCTTTAATTCCATGAGCTGTCCCACAGTTTACCAATAAATTACTTTTGGCATCATTTAACCACAGTTGATTACTGGATGCCTGCAACCAAAAAACATGGCCATGTCCTGTGCTTTGCCTATTAAAAACAAAACAAGACACAAACAGAAAATTGACAACTAATCCCTTTGAGGACACTTACTTTGATTTATGCTGTATGTCTATTCTGATTTCTTCTTGTTTTAAAATAAGCCACTGTTGACAATTGGAAGCTTCAACAGGTTTACATAGAAATATAAAGAGATCAGAGGGTTATTGGTGCGCTAATATAAATTGCAGACTTATAGAAGCCCATTGTACAGACATGGAATTTGAGAAACAGATGAGTAAAAGATCTGGTCACTCTTTCAGGGTGAGTTAATGGATAACCTGGGACCAAATGTTACACATTCATCATAAAATGGACTTTTATATAATTGCTTTGGCCATATGATTATATCATGGTAAATGTATTTTTACAATATGAAAAGTAATTTATAAAACTAGTAAAGCTAGTATTTTGTTGTTGTTGTTATTTATTTCAGGAATTGGAGAGACTTCTAAATTTGTAAAATTATAGAACATATGTTGGCTTAGAGAGGCTCTGTCTCTCTTTCATGATATCTTGAACATTAGATGACCCAGATGCTTGGTGCTAAGAAGCAGTTAATAATCCTAATCCATGTGCTGGAAATGATTTGGGTTTTTGACCAGAGTACCAGTATTGTTAAGTCACTAGTTTGTTATATTGGGAGTATTTCACTTGTTACTTCAGAGTGATTGAAAATGAAGTAGTTCAGAGAATAATACACTTATTTATATATTTATATATGTGTATATTTATTCAGCAAAGGCGTCACCACTGAGTACTTCAAAGGAGGTATCAAAGATAGCAAAGGTAAATAGCATTTATCACCACAAGGAGCTATAGCAAAGAGAAGACACATAAAACAATTTCCCAAGGTAGTATTTGCTGTTTGTTGTTGAAAAAGATATGATAATCTACTCTGAACCAAAAATAATTCTGTGTATCTATGACTTATTGTTCTTTATGCACCCTTCACGATCTGGAAGCATATATTATATTTACTTAATTGTTGTCTTTATTACGGAATGCAAGATAAATGAGGCTAAAAACTAGTTTATCTATGTTCCCAGCAATGAGATCAATGCTTGACATAAAGAAGACACTTAATAGCTATCGATTGAATGAATGAATGAGCAATGAATCTTATTTAGAAATTCTTGAGAAGGCATCAAAGACAAACAAGTGATTGAATTGCATCTGAAAAACTTAAGTTTTTATTTATTTTTAAATTTTAAAGATGTGGGGTACAATTCAGGGTTAGGTATACAAATGTTCATTATGCATGTATCATTGTTGGTGAGGTGTGCCTCTCCCTCCCTGGCAGTTTTCCTCAACTGCAAATCCCAACCCCCCTCCCCTGGCAGTTTCCCACTACTGCCAATTGCTTTCTTATAGTATTATGATGATTGTTCAAGGTCCACTTGTGAGTAAGAACATATGGTGCCCCATTCTTTGTTTCTGTGATAGATCACTGAGTATGATAGACTCTAAATCCATCCAAGTCCACATGTTTGTCCTTCTTTATGGCTGCATAGTATTCCGTTGTGTATATGTACCACATTTTTAAAATCCAGTCCAGCTTCGATGGGCAGCATGATTGGTTCCATGTTATTGCTATTGTGAATAAAGCTGCAACAAACATGCGTTAATTTAAGTTTAAGAGTAATGTGAATAGGAGTACAAGGACATTTCATGTAGCAACACATTTCAGAGAACAGCCTACACAAAAGCACAACAGAAAGAGAAAGAGAGAGTTCAATTGGATGAAGAAACATTCACTTATCAGAAACAAAATGTGTGAAGAAGGTGTAACTGGTGATGAAACTTAAAAGGTTTCTTGGGACTGATCTATAAACTTTCAAATTTAATCTTCAAAAACCGGATTGATCATGAACAAGAAGCCAAAATGGAGTTACCTCGGCTATTGTGGAAAAGTGACCTGGTGTCGGCTCATATTTTTGGCTCCAGTCATCCTACAATTTTCTCAGGAATGTTTTGCTACCCCAGAATTCCTATCTCATTCATGAACAACACACTCCCAGCTAAATGCCTTTTTATTCCCTAAATCCAAGGGCATTTGAAAATTAACATTTGTGTCTTGAAGCTTTGTTTTACAGACCTTGGGCTACTGTCCCTGTCTATGTGATCAACTATCTAAAAATCTGGCTGCTGCCTTACTGGGAAACTCATCACCATGACAACAACCTCCCCTTCCCCCACTGTTCCATTTCATAGGACTGCTACTGTTCCCAGCCTTCTAAAGGAAGCCCTATAAGCGCCCAGCTCCAAAAGTTCAGTGCCAAATGCTTCTTCAGTGTTTGCCCCTCCTCACCATCTTGGAGAGGTGGATCCATCCTTTTTCTCTAATCTACCTTTTAAATGAACTTTCTCTAATCTATTCTTTGTGTAATTCTTTGCATCTTTCTTGCTGCACCAGCACACCGACCTAACACAAGGTTTTGTGAAAGGGTTCTATTTATTGGATAATTGCTTCTGCAACGCTGAAAAAGTTGACTAAAAGAGTTGGATCAAGGGATGCAGTTAGAAGGCTATTGCAATAGTACAGGCAAGAGATCATAAAAGTTTAAATCACGGCCCCATTGAAAATGAGGAAGAGAAAATAAAAATTAATGATTATGCATTCATTAAAGATCAGTTTACATGGGCCATCTAATTTGCAGCACCTTATCCACTGAAGGTATTAAATGCTACCAGGCACACCTGCTTCTTAACTTGAGCATCACTCAAGAATAGAACTCAAGCCAAGTAAAATGCAATTTTCTCAGTATGGGACCTCAGCTAAAAACAAGTGAGCACAGCAGTCCCTAATTGCTAGACTGGTGACTTTTTACCAGGTGGAGCGATCAATTTGAAATAGCAACAACAAAACAGGAAGTATTCTGTGGAAGACATCTCTCCAAAGGCAATCTGCGCAAGTGGTGATCTGTAAAATCCAAACCTGCTGAAAACAGGCAGTTCTGGAAGAAAGATTCCAAGTCCTTAGGAATGAAACAAAGAACCCATAGTATAAACGACCTTACATTTACAAAATTTAGAAAATTTTCTGATTTGGGGATGAGATGGAGTGGTGATTGCTGACTTTTTCATAGTCTAAAATATGACACTGACCAAATGACTGCATTGCTAGAGAGATTTCTCAATCATAAACTTCCCAGAACCACAGCAACCATGTTGTTGGGACATAACTGTTTGAGGTGGGGGAGAAGTACTGTAAGGGACATCACAAATCATTGATATTTTTAAAAGTTAAACTATAGAAACTTGAGAATATTTGTTTCTTCTTATTATAGCTGATTCAAGATGGTCTCTAAAATAAGTTCACACTCATCCAGTGGCATTACAACATGGTTTCTTGACTATAAAGGAAGGTGCTGAAATGCCTAGTCATTGGGAATTTACATTATCTTGGGTATGCTCATGATGGAAGTTGCAAATGTGATGATTGCAGTTTGAAAAAAGAAAAGAGCCTGATAATCACAGACCACAAGACAATACTCTTTTAGCAGTGTCCTAAATCTTCAAAACCTGGCCCAAACTGCCTCTTCTTCTTCCATGATCTGCCTGCCCAGCACACACTTGATATTTGCCATTCTTGGAACAATGTTGCACATTTTTTAACCTTTGTTTCTTTTGCCTGGAATGTCCTTTCTCTTCCTTCACCCTCCAGTCTCTCTGAAGTGCTTTCTGACTTTCTCTTACTGAGAGCCATGCTGTATATGACATTCTCACATACCTCTAATTGCAGTACCTACCTTGCTTTACAAGATTTATGTGTTAAAGGGCTGTCTCCCTTAAAAGACTGCCAACCTTAATTAAGGGCAGAGACTCTTAGTCACTTTGGTAACACACTTGACTCATAGCAGTGCTCAATCAATGTTTAGGAAATGTTTAATAAATATTGAGGCAGTAACATCAAGGTGTGTTAGAATTGTGGTAATTTTCTATAAACACGTCTAATGAACATTTACAACATCTATTTTGACATGTGTTTTTTTCTTCTGCTAGAAAGAGAATTACTTCATGTCTTGATTATTAATTTAACATGTATTTCTTAGGTTAAAAATTTGTGGTGATGCCACAATAAAAGATTATGAAATATTGTTCTTACCCTCAAGTTGCTCACAAGATAATGAAACACATACTTAACCCAAGCCTTATCTTGAATAGCTATGTATACACATAAATACACATCGCAATAAACTGCAGAATAATTATAAGACATTAAGTGGGCTAAAATGGGGCCATTGGATCAACCCAATGCTCACAGAACAGACCTGAGGAAAGTAGACATTAATGCTGATATCAATCATGATTACTGAGTAGAGTTTGGGGGTTTCCTGATTTAGATAGACAATGGCTTAAATTCACTTTCTCTTTGATTTGAATCATACTATATTATAGACTTGAAAAGATCCCTTTGTTTTCTGAGAAATGGAAGTCCTCAATCCTACTTTTAAAGTTTTCTCTACCCTTCCTAATTAAGTTGAAACACTTTAGGAGTTGAAAGCCTCTAGGAGATTGCTTGCCACACTGAGTTGTGTCATACTGAATCTGAGTCTCAATATTTGGAATTTAGTCAGTAGTATTAGATGGGCTTTTAAGAAAGCAAGTGCATGTTATCTATTGGTTGCCCTGTAAAAGTGAAATGCATAATGGAAGGAAAGAGAATAAATGGTCCTGATAACAACATCATTAGAGTCTCAAATTCTTGATCTGTAACGCTTGTCCTAAGTAAATGCAATTTCCAGATGCCCTGACTGGGCAGCAGGAGGGCGAGCTGTGTCTGGTGATGCCACAGCAAGAGACATGATTTTCAAATGCTGGCTTGGAATATGGGAAGAAATTGGGTGTGTTTATCAGGCTATCTTAAGTATTCAGGCTTGAGGCACAATGGAGGATTCTAAGGGTTGTTTTTTGACCCTGGTCAACTCCAGAAGACCCCTCCATGTATTCAATATGAGAAATTGTAGAGAGCAGTGGAAAAAGCAATAGTTTCGGAGTCTGCAGACTTGGGCACCACTGTGTGCCTTTGGACACATCACTTAACTTCTTTGATACTCAATTTCCCTATCAATAAAATGGATATAATAGTAATTCATCAGCTCATTTAAATACTACTTAACATAAACTCAATAAATAGTGGGGGTTATTATTAACATCACAGTAGCAGAGATTAAGACTAAGCTCTGAACAGGTACTCCAGGCCAACTCTTGGTCTCTGTCATTTAAAAGGTTGGTGATCTTAGGGACATTATTTAATCTCTTTGTGATTCAGTTTCTTAATTTGTAAATGAGTATGGTAATCATTATAGGAATGCCAGCCTTATAGGTTTATGATGAGGATCAAATGAGATGGTGCACGTAACCCTCTCACTACAATGATGACCACTTAGTAAGTGTTCAGTAAAACTTAGTTATCCTCATTATCAATTATCAATCATTATTATTGAGGGCATGCATCAGCAGCCTGATCGTGATGAAGATCACTATTTATGGAATGGTCTATGCGACAAGCACTGTGTACTTTCTGTGTATCATCTGATGTTTTAATCTGCACTCCTGTGGGAGATGACAGGAAGGAAATAAGCAGAAAAATGGCACTGAGCCCTCGGGTCTCTGAAGAAGGGCTTGACCTTGGAATATGCTCTGAATTTTCTCAGTTCCTTGCTTTTGTTAAAATGGGTTCCTCTTTCAAGAATTTCTTCTCCACCTGGAAATATCCCACCTGTGCTTCAAGGTCACACTTACATGGTACTTTACACTTACATGGTACTTTAGTCATATTATGGGTCTGTGACCATACTCAGTAAGTGAGTTATCACTCCTCTGTGTTCCCCCAGCACCTGCCTATGACATTTTAAAAGATACTACCACTTGTAACTGTTTATTTCATCATCTACCTCCCCCATGAGCCATAACTTTATGAGAGGAAAGGCTATCTTATTCATGTTTGTGTCCTCAGTATACAGCACAGGGTTTGGCACATAGTAAGCACAAAGCATATGTTATTTTTTGAAGGAGGTAAGCTTGTCTTTGAGACACTTCTACTAACTATGTCAGTGCCCTTTCCCCCACTAGCATAAATGTCCTGGTATCCTGGTCTTGACTCTCATATGGAAAAGTCCAACTACAATAAATCTTCACTTTATGCCATCTATAGATTCTTGGAAACTTTAATTTTAAGGGAAATGATATATAGTCAGACAAATTTTACCATAGGCTAATTGATATGAACAAAAGTTAAGTTTTTATAGCATATTTTTGGTCACAAAAACATCACCAAACTTCGAAATAAAGAGCCAAAGCACTTCTAGTATTAAACATTGCAATCATTGTGAGCTACACATACATTTAAGAAAGACTAATAAAAGCAAGATAATTATTTACCCAATTTTTGGGTAAATGAGTGGTGAATGATGGTGGTCATACTGATGAATCAATAAATGTTTGCAAAGCAAAACTTGTCAGAATCACCTCTTATCACCATGCAGTGGAAACACAAACAAGCACAAATATGGCAGGCTCTCCAAGAACCTCTGTATCTCATCTGAGGTATCACATCTTACATTTTGTGTTATTCTAATTTTTTAAAAAATTATATATTCATGTATATGTGCACGGATATACATGTGTATTCCTAAAAAGCATATACTAAAGTTTTAACTGTGTACACAGTATATTTTATTATAGATAACCTTTTGGGAAACTTTTACCACTAAATCTTTGATTAAGATCTATATTTTTCATGTAGCTATTATTCACTCATCCTGACTTGTGTATTATTCATTATGTATATTTATATTTATTGTAAACAAAATACAAAATATTTTCTTATTTCTTTTTCTGTAGATGGCCATTTGGACTGCTTCCTAGTTAGTTCTAATATAAACAGACTGCCACGGTCATTTTTTAATGTTTCTTTTGATGTACATTGACAAGAGTTATTCTCAAGTAAAACTTTAGAGGTAGAATTTCTGGATGGTAGAGTACAAAGGTTTTACATATAGGCAAATTGATTCAATTTAAAAGACTCATTTTTGTTCTTAGATTGTGTTTTTTGGAGGGGAAAAATGTCCTTTTTAACTAAATGATACTAATTATAGTGGTTACTGCTTTTTGTTAAAAATTCACTTTTGGAAAAATTAAAATCATTACTTTTTTTGGGAAATGTCAATGCTCTATGAAATTCTAAAGTTTGGGAATTCAAGCCTAGATCGTATAATATAAAGGCTAAATTCTATCCATATATGTGAAGGAGTTATAATAATAGTGCTTATTTCATTGGCTTATCATGAGAATTAATGAGATAAAGAATTATAGCACTAGCACACAGTAATTGTTCAATAAACCACAGCCCTCTGGTTGCCTTGGTTTCTGATGATAATTTCTAAATGTCTGAGGTTGTGCAGCAGGCTTATTGTGCTGGCTGTGACATTCAGAAGACTTTCTGAAGGTGACAGCTCAAGAGAGTAGCCTTCAGGGTAGTGTCATTCCTTGCCTTTACCTGTCCTAGCAAACATCTATAGCTCTCAGGAGACAGAGGCCTTACTACAGAGATGGCATACATTTGAAGGTAATTCTGTTTAACAATATGGGGGAAGCAAGGCCACAGCATGGAGGATATCCTGGAATTCAGTTACCTCTGATCCTGTGTCTTTGGTCTGTTTGGTCAGTTTCCTTTTCTGTCACTAAAAACACAATGATAGTCAAATGGTATCATCCAGCTCTGAGAAAGGCACTAGTCAAAAAGAGAAGAGACAAGAAACTGACAGTTTATTACAAGAAAAATGAACTTTCCTCCAGTCCCAAGACCAGGAATCATCTTCCCCAAATAAATGAAAACGACATATATAGATTTAAACTACAGTCAATTTTCTAGTTTCTGTGTTGAATAGCACATATACCTGTGTTTATTACATTCTATTGCTTCAGACAAATAAGTAAACAAAAAAGGGTTGTGTATGGGACAATGATGAAAATATGTCACAATTATTATTAATTTATTTTTATTACTTGAAATTCAAAAGCAAGCACAATACAACACAACAAAACAAGATAACAGTGTGTTCTTTTTTTCTCTCCACTTTCTCAATAACCAGTTTTTAATTATATTATAGACTAGGACATAATGTGTGGATGAACATTTTGGAACAGAGATCTAGACTAGGTGACTCATTTTTCAAAGAAGTTAAGAGTTGCAAAGCCAGCCCTAGAGCTGGTTATAGTACTAAAACTTCTCCTAGGGAGTCTGGATAACAGAGAGAAATAAAAAATAAATGTAATGCACAAAGAACAGGGGACAGATGATTAGGCTGAGGAATGGTAGAAGAGTGTACAGGTAGGCAATAGATGCAGGAAAGTTGGAAAGGATAGAACCATCTGTGCAAAATACCGCTGCTGAGATTGCTTATTAATTCACATCTCCTTCCTGTCTCAGATAATAGGAAATTTATTCTGAGGTAGAGGAAAGACTCAATATGGAGCTATAGTTCTCACGAACTTCTCTTCAGCTCTATTGTAGAGGGAGGTTCTATTTGTTTTACTGACTAGCAGGACTTGTATGGGGAGACTGCAAACATAATCTGGTTTTCAAAAATACTACAATGACTAATCTGTCCAACTGACTGTACAATGATTAAACTCAACACAACACTATCCTACTTAAACTCCCTCTGTTGTTAACCGTAGGTTTTAGGATAAAGTTTAAGCTTCTTAGAAAACACTGTACGCCAGGCTCGGTGGCTCAGCCTGTAATCCCACACCTTTGGGAGGTTGAGGTGAGTGGATTGCCTGAGCCCGCGGGTTCGAGACCCGCCTGGGCAAGTGAGACCTCATCTCTACAATAAATCACAAAATTAGCCGGGCGTGGCAGCGCGCGCCTGTAGTTCCAGCTACTTGGAAGGCTGAGGCGGAAGGATCGCAGGAGCCCAGCAGGTCGAGGCTGCGGTGACTGGGAGCGGCCACTGCACTCCAGTCTGGGCAACAGAGTGAGACTCCAACTCAAAAAAAAAAAAAAAAGAAAACACTGTATGACTGGGTCTTGCCTGTTTGCTTAACCTCATCAACCACACCTTCCTCACAGGCACTTTTTATCTGTCTTAGTTCATTTTCTGCTGCTATAACAGAATACTACCAACTGGGTAGCTTATTTTTTAAAAAAATTTTTAACTCACATTCTTGGAGGCTCTGAAGTCCAATAGCATGGCAATGGAATCTAGTGATGGTCCATCTCATGGTGAAAGAAGAAAGGTGGAAGCAAGCATGTGAAGCAGAAAAATGGGTTGAACTCATTTTTTTTTATCAGGAACACACTTCTACAATAACTAACACATTCCTGTGACAAGGACAGTTATCCACTCATGAGAACAGACCCCTCATGACCTAATCACCTCTTAAAGGTCTCACCTCTTAATACAGTTACAGCAATAATCAAGTTTCCAATACATGAACTTTAGGGACCTATCTAAACCAGAGCAGTCAGTCTTCCTGATTTGGTTGCCGTTTCTTGACTGTGTCCTGGACTCTTTACGTTGCACATGTTGCTCTGTCTGGAAAGTCATTTTCTTCTTTATTATCTTGGTAGTCCTTATCAGTTTTACAGTATTCAACTCAGGCATTCCATCTGCAGGAAACTTTCCTCAATCACCCATGCAGATACATAGATAGGCTTTCCCTCTGTGTACCTCTGCTATACTATTTGTAGGAATAATTGGTTCACATTTGATTCTCTGCTTCACACTGAGAGTTCTTTGAAGGAGATGCTTATGTCACTTAGTTTTATAAGGCTCAAATACCTCAAAAAATTTGACAAATTAACATAGGTATATACAAGTGGGACCCAAAACGCTCAGAATTTGTTTATAAAAAGTTGTGTATTTGTTCTTACACATTTAAACTTCAGTCACTATCTGTGCAAATCACTCTCCGTTTGATGCAATACACTTGTTGATACGCTTTTTCCACTGCTCAGAACAGTTTTGAACTCATCAGTTTTGATGCCTGTTAGTGAGTGCTTCTGCTGTTTTTTGTTACCTCTTCCACATCAGCAAGATGTTTCCCTTTGAGGACTTTTTTCATCTGGAGAAACAAACAAACAAAAAAAGTCACTTGAAGCAAGATGGATGAATACAGAGGGTGGGGCATGCGGGCCATGCTGTTTTCGCTAAAAAATTTCTGAACACTCAGCACGATGTGTACAGGTGCATTGTCATGGTGGAAGAACCAGTCACCTATTTGCCACAACTTGGGATATTTCTTCCGCAAATCATGATGCAACCTTCTCAAAATCGCTAGATAAAAACTTTTCTTGACCATTTGATCCAGAGAAACACATTCCAAGTGTACTACAAGGGGCCTGACCTCAAAAAAATAAAAAAAGATGATTATGGGGTTTTTGAGTCCCCTCTCGTATATACATAAAACCTTCTTTATATGTCTGCTGTCTAGTATGAGCCCAATGTATATTGTGTTCACTAAATATTTATTAAGTAGATTAAATGCAAAGATAATGCTATAACTCAAAGTCATCTTCAGCAAACAAGGGAGGTTCACTTAATCTGGACAGAGCAGAGTCAGTGTTTAATTCAGCTTGTGGGGAAATTCAGGGAGAACCTAGTTATCTGTCAGGGAGGCTGTGGAAAGGATTCAAGCGTCACATTTTAAATGGAGAGTTTATTGTACCACATGCTCTCTAAATGACCTTCTGATTCAGAGCCTCCAGGAGCTTACTGTCTTTTGGCTCTGAGTCATCCTGGCTCATAGTACAAGATATGTTCCTAGACCCTGTAGCACGGTATATTTCTTGTAGCTCAGTCTCTGAAGACTGACTCAAGTTGCCAAAATTCTACTCCATATGAACCCTTTCAGGTGCAGAGATCTGTCATAAATAAGTGATGTATTTTCAATAAACAGCATTTTAAAGTATCTTCTTTGAGTTTCTTCTGGGGAACAGTTGCAACAGTGCCTTTAAAATGCCAGTGAATCATCTCTAACTAGAGCCTAAAATTATATGATGAAACCATCTGTATTGCAATGGGAAAATATCATGTGGCATAATTAATTCATTGAATGTGATTACTTAGAATTATAGAAACACAATATTGGAAGGGTTCTCATGAGGCTTTGTCAAAAACTCTCAGACTTCTCCATAGACCTGTATTTAAACTTATCAGAAACATAATTACTCAAATTTTTAGATTATCTAGTCAAAACTTAAATATTTGTCATTAATGAGCTTGCAAAATTGGTTAAGTAATTTAATTTTTCTAGGATTCAGTGTCTCATTTTAAAAAGCAGGTACAGAAATGCATCTTTTCTTTTTTCAAACTCTGCCACTGTGCTACTGATAGTCTATATAGAGTCCCTTCAGGGTTACTGGGAGATGGAAAGTCGCCTAGAGTGGATAGCACTCCCTCCTACATTGTTATTTAATGTAGAGCAGTCTGCTAAGTTTTCACATGTCTGACTCTGATTTTACTAGAAGAAAAGGAGAAAAAATGATTTGGCATTAAACATGGTCATTGGAATTGACAGTGTCCAAGCTCTTCCTAGCTTAAATAGGCAGTGAATTTTCAAATTTAATTGAGAAGTGATCCAGTATAGAGAGCACAGGAACTTGAGTCAGAAGATATGATTAAGATGATGACTCCGATCATTACCTTCTATGAGAGTTCTAGGTGAGTCACTGAATTTTCTAGCATCTGGAATTTAGGACAAATAATAGCTTTCTTATAGAGCACTTAGCCTTGGTTTCCCTAGAAGCAGAGCCTGAGACAAAGGCCTTTGTGTGACAGGGAGTGTGATTCCAGCAGAAAACATAAGAGACAAGGGAGCAAAACACAAAAGGGGTAAGAATTAGTATAGCAATGTGTTACTAACTCATTGCTTCATCCAACAAGGTCTTCAGAGAAGTGTGCAGTATGTATCAGAATTGTCTGTCAGAGTGACAAAGGAGAAAACATTTGTTTACTGGTTTCTATTCCCCATTAGTAAACTATTCACCCTATGGGTTGTTAATTGTTTCATGTTTCTGATTTGTGCATGTGTAAATATCAAGTGACTCCCACGTGTGACCTACTTCCTGGCCTTAAAATGGAAACTAATGGGTGAAGCAAGAGATGAGCTATATGAGCCTGATGAATCCATTTGTAACTGCATGAAGCTGGTTGGAACCTGTGCCAAACTGGTTGAAGCAACTATGGCTTAAATAAGAAGCAAATCTCAGAAGATTTCTAACAGTGAATAAAAGATGCTTGCTATATTTCACCCTTTATACCACTCTAATTCACTTGTGCCCTCAAGTCCAGTTTATCATAGAAGTCCCTTCCAGGTGATGGGCAGCCATGAGCTCCGCAAAAGCAATATGAGTGAATAAGGAAATAAAAGAAGCTATATAGTCCCTGTAGCTGCTATAGCTCAAATGACTGTAGCTGGTATTCACCATTTCCTCCTCTATCACCATTCCAAATACGCTCGCCTTTGGTCAGCACTTTAGTTGGTATTAGTAATTTGTCCGGCAGGGCAACCGAGATCTATATTCCCAAGTGATCTGAGTCCTTAATTGCTTTGCCTTTGTATGGACTTATTTGCAACAATTTTGCATTTGTCATTGGTCACAGAAGAGTAATAGGCACTTTAATAAACATCCTGGACTACAGATGTACTCTTGCCCATTTCGTTTTGTGACAGAGGCTCCAGCTCATCATAGTTATCAGCCTTGGTTATTCCTAATATGAGTAATATTCTTTGCCTTCTGGTTCTTGTATATTAGGAGTCCAAAGTGACTAGATTGTAGCCATAGCTTCAAATTCCAAGGAGCCATCACTGTCTCTCTAGAAGAAGCATTGCCCACTGAGAATTATCTCTAGTTGACCTAATTTAGTAGACCTAAGATGTGGGGGACAGAAAACACATTTTTGCAAGTGGATCACTTGAAATGATGGTGACCAAAGCCAATACCACTTCTACTCTTGATCCCAGGGACCATGTATCTTAACCATTAGACACAACATTGTGGTTACAAGTTTACTGCATGTGCTATATTCTCAGTATGATCTCCAATCCAGAGCTGGCACATTAACTAGGAACTAACAGGCCGTCTGCTTATAGGTTTAGCCTACATAATAAAATGAGTGATTGGTATAATAATACACCAATTTTCTCACCTCTTTTGTTGACTGCGATGACAGATGAAACCCTCACATAGTGGTTCTGGCAGAGTTACTGTGGGCAAGAAAAGATAATAATAGATAACCAAAAGTTTCCATACTGGTAAGATTAAATCACTTACTAGGTTTCAATTCAGATAAGGTTGAATTAAGAGGAAAAGGTCTGATGTACTCAATCTTCCATTTGGCTGACTGGGCTACTCAAGAAATTTTTCCATAATGAAGCCTTTGCGGTTGTGTATGCTCTGGCAGGTTTGTCATTTCCTAGTGGTAGAAGCTAAATTAGTCTCTTCCGTAACTAATGGAGATCCAAGATGAACATATTTGCCAGATGAATAGCTGCATATCAAGTGCCAGAGGTTGTGTTGATTTGTACCAGTGCATAGACCACACCTAGCTCAGAAGCTGAGATTGGGTTGCTACATGTTTCAGTTTACAGTGATCCTCTATTATCAATCAAAATCCACTTGGGTATTCAGAGGTCATATAGGTTAATCAGATGGGTACTACCACCTCTTGAAGCCTTTAATGGTGTTACTAATCTCTGCCATTTCTTCTTGGATATTGTTTCTAACTTTCTATCTTGGTGATAGGCCAAGAGTTTCAGAGTCTTTCACATAATCCTTTCGGCAATCCTACAATAATGAGTTTTATTCTACAGGTAAGTGGATCAAAGAGAGGGTTCTGTCAGTGGTTCTACCAATTACAGTTGAGGGACCAGGTAAATAACTATATGATAGATCCTTGAGTTCACTGTGGATTAAAAATTGTGCAAAAATTGTAGCTGATCCACACCACTGCAGAAACAAAACTTTTTGGATTCCCAGAATTTCTGAAATCTGGCATGTTCCTGTTCCTGAGTACTTGCATCTGACAACTTACAAAACTGGGATACTGACTAATTTCTTGACCAAATTGTATGAAATTAAATCTTTCCATGATTCTATCTAAATGTTTCCTATATCTCCTGTCTTCATCTTAAAAATGTCTTGGAGAGTCATTACAATAGTAAACACTTCCATTCTTACTTGTCTACCCACCAAGAGTAATATTATTTACTAACATTTTTCTTTTTTAAATATATGAACACTTTTTATTTGTTTCAAGTTCATGTCCTTACAGTGTCCCACAAAAGAAGGGAAAGTTTCATTTAATGTTTACCTGCTTTCACTTATTTCTAAGGAGTAAAATGTCAACTCTAAGTTTACAAAAAATATTAAATTCTAAGCACCTAAGTTTTTACATATTATGACCATTTCTTAATTGTTGGTAAGGTAAATATCAAGCATATTCTCTATATTTCAATCTTATCATGCATACAAGTGTCACTCCTGAGACATGCACATTCAGTACTACTGAAGAGTCAAGAATGGCTTTCAGAATTTGAAGCCTACTTTCTATTACTCTTCTCACACACTATCTAACTGCTCTCCTCCCATTTAAAAAATCTTTTTTATTTTAAAGATGTGGGGTGCATCCTAGGATTAGGTATACAAGTGGTCATTGTATAGGTAATGTTTGGACGTCAGTTTGGTCCCCACTTTGTCTGATTTGAGATCAGGTACCCTCATTGATTATGTGCCATCCCCCATCCCAGGCAGTTTCTGGCTACTGACTATCCCTTTTTTATAGTATTATGATTAGTGCTCGGGGCCTGCTTATGAATGAGAACGTGTGGTATTCACTCTTTGTTTCTGTGATAGATTACTGAGTATTTATAGACTCCAAATCCATTTAAAGTTGCTGAAAAGTCCATAATTTTGTCCTTCTTTATCACGGCCTAATAGTCCATCATGTATAAGTACCACATTATTTTTATCCAGTCTAGTTTTGATGGGCAACACGGTTGGTTCCAAGTTTTTGCTATTGTGAATAGTGCTGCAATAAACATTCATGTGCAGGTATCTTTTTTGTAGAGTGATTTAAGTTCCTCTGGGTCTATAGAAGGTCAATTTCTACTTCTTTTAGGAATCACCACACTGTTGCCATAGAGGTTGATCTAGTTTGCATTCTAGCCAACAGTGTAGAAGTGTTCCCTTTTTTCCACATCCTCGTCAGCATTTTTTTTTTTAATTGTGGCCATTCTTACTGGAGTTAGGTGGTATCTAATGTGGTTTTGATTGGCATTTCTCTGATTATTAGTGAATCTGAGCATTTTTTCATATGTCAGTGACTGCTCATATACCTTCTTTTGAGAAGTATCTGTTCATGTCATCTGCCTACATTTTAATGGGGCTGTTTGGTTTTTTCCTTTCAGCATGTTTGAGTTCTTTGTAGATCCGGGATGTTAGGCCTTTGTCAGGTATGCAGTTGGCAAATATTTTTTTCCCATTCTGTGGGCTATCACTCTGATCATGATGGCTTCCTTTGTTTTACAGAAGTTTTTCAGTTTAATGAGGTTCCACTTGTCTATCCTATCTCTTATGACATGGGCTTTTGGGGTTTTGATCAAGAATTGGATGTCTATTTCAATCTCTGTAGGGGTGTCACCTGCATTTTCTAAGATTCTTAAAGTTTGGAGTTTTATGTTTAGGTCTTTGATCCATTTAGAATTTATTTTTTGTGTATGGTGATAGGTAGGGGTCCTGTTTCATTCTTCTGCATGTGGTCAGTCAGTTTTCCCAGCACCATTTACTGAATAGGTTCTCCTCTCCCCAGTGGTTGTTGTTGGAGACTGTCAAAGATGAGCTGGTTTAGAAATTTAAGTTTTGCTTCTGGAATCTCTATCCTGTTCCATTGGTTCATGTGTCTGTTCTTGTACCAATATCAGGCTGCTTTGAATATTGTAGCTTTATAGTAAAGTTTAAAGCCTGGAAGTATGATGCCTCCCACTTTGTTTCTTTTGCTGAGGATTGTTTTGACTATTTGTGATCATTTATGTTTCCATATGAATTTCTATATTGTCATGTCCAGGTCTGAGAAGAATGATGTTAGCAATTTAATGGGTAGATTGCCTTTGGTAGGATGGGCATCTTAACAATGCTGACTCTTCCAGTTCATTAGCATGGAATATTTTCTCATTTGTTTGTATCATCTTTGATTTATTTGAGCAATGTTTTGTAGTTTTCATTGTAAAGGCCTTTCACTTCTCTGGTTAGAAAGATGCTGAGGTATTTCATTTTTTTGTGGCTTTTGTGAATGGAATGGAGTTTTATATTTGGTTCTCTGCCTGTCTGTTCCTGATGCATAAGAATGTGACTATCTTTTGCACGTTTATTTTGTACCCAAGACATTGCCAAAGTCCTTTATTAGCACAGGGAGGTTTTTGGCAGATTCTCTTGGCTTTTCAAGGTATTGGCAGCAAAGAGGAATAACTTAACCCTCTTTTCCTATTTGGATACCCCTGATTTCCTTCTCCTGTATGATTGTCCCAGCTAGGACTTCCAATACTGTGTTGAATGAGAGAGGTGACAGTGGGCAATCTTGTCTTGTTCCAGTTTTCAGGGTAAATGCTTCCAATTTCTGTCCATTTAGCAATATATTGACTGTGGGATTATCATAGATGGTTCTTATTATTTTGGTATGTTCCTTCTAAGCTTAGATGTTCAAGGTTTTTTATCAAGAAGAGGTGCTTGATTTTATTGAAAGGTTTTTGCACTTAATGATATTGTCATGTGGTTTTGTTTTTACACCTGTTGATTTATTTAATTACATTTATAGTTTTGTGGATGTTGAACCGGTCCTAAATACCAGGGATAACGCCTACTTGGTCATGGTGAGTAATTATTGAGATGTATTTTTGGATTCAATTTGCTAGAATCATGTTAATAATGTTTATATCTAGTTCATCAGGGATATTGGTCTGTAGTTCTCTTTCTTTGTTGTATCTTTCCTGGTTTGGTTATCAGTGTGATGTTAGTTTCATAAAATGACTTGAGCAGAGCCCTGTGTTTCTTGATTACCTAGAATACTTTCAATAGGATTGGTATCAGCTCCTCCATGTATGTTTTTTAGAATTCTGCTGGAAATTTATCTGGTCCATGGCTTTTTTTTTTTTTTTTAATTTGGTAAGTTTTTTTTCCTATGACAGATTATACTTCCTGGGTTGCTATTGGTCTATTTAGAATCTCAATTTTTTCTTGTTTCAACCTAGGGAGGTTGTGTGATGCCAGAAAAATCCTCCATTTCATTTAGGTTATTGAGTTTGTTTCCATACAGGTGTGTATAGTAATCTCTGATAATCTTTTGTCTTCCTTCAGGGTCAATTGTGATTTGATCTTTTGTGTTTCTAATTTGGGCTTTTTTTCTCTTCTTCATGGTCAGTCTGGCTTACAGCTCATCAATTCTGTTTATCTTTTCAAAGAACCAGATTTTGCTTTGTTGATTTTTTTCTATGATATTTTTGTCTTCTACTTCCTGTATTTAGGCTTTTACTTTGGTGATCTGGATTTTTTTGGTGGTTAGTGTTCTGGTGGTCTTGTCTTTCCAGCTCCCTTAGGTGACTTGTTAGGCTGTTAGCTTGTTATTTTTCTATTTGCTTGATGTGTTTTTGTAGAGATATTAATTCTCCTCTTTGTAGTGTTTTCATGGCATTCCTTTTGTTTTTTCAAGATGTTTCGTTAGTTTCATTTTTTTCAAGGCATCTTTTAATTTCTGTTTTGATTTCTGTGTTGACCCAGAAGTCATTCACATCTTGCTGTTTAGTGTTCATGTCTTTGTAGGTTTGGGGGAAATTTTATTGATGATGATATTTATTTTTATTTCACTGTGATCTGAGAGGTTACATGGCAGTATTTCAATCTTGTGAAATTTGTTCGAGTCTGATTTGTGACTGAAGATGTGGTCAATCTTGGAATGCATTCCATATGGTGATGAGTAGAATGCATATTCTGTGGATGTTGTATGGAGTGCTCTGTAAGTATCTATTCAGTTCATTTGGTCAAGCATCAAGTTGAAGTTCTGGATCTCTTTGTTGATTTTTTGCCTCAATGATCTAAGGTTGTTAGTGGGGTATTTAAGTCCCCAGCTATGATAATGTTAGAGCCAATATCTTGTTTTTAGTTTACTTAGTAATTGCTTTATAACAGTTGGTGTTCCTGTGTTGAGTGCTTATGTGTCTGGAATGGATATTTCATGTTTATGGACCAAAACTTTAATCATTATGTAGTGTCCTTCCATATCTTTTTGAATTTTTGATTGCTTAAAAGCTGTTTTGTCTGATATTAAGATTGCAACTCCTGCCTTCTTTTGTTATCTATTCACCTGAAGGTTTGATTTCCATCCTCTGACTTTGAGTCTGTGGGCATCCTTTGTGGTGAGATGAGTTTCCTGAAAGCAGCAAATTACTGGGTCATGGTTTTTTCTCCAGTTTGGTTGTTCTGACTGATTATTGAAATGTGAGAGTTTGTCCCTGTCATAATGCTTTTATTAGGCTGTTTTGTTTTGGCTTAGCTTTTGTGTTCATATATGTGTGCATTTTCATTTTTGCATGTATGCTTTGTGTTCTGCTGCTTCTGTGTTTGTGATCTTGTGATGCCTATGGTCTTTCTTTTGTCTCCTTTTTCTTCTGTGCACAGCAACTTTTTAAGCATCTCCTGTAAAGTTGATCTGGAAGTGGCATATTCTCTTTAGTGAATGGATATCTGGGAAGGATTTTAATTCTCCATTGCTGATGAAGCTTAGTTTAGCTGAGTAGAATATTCTTGGTTTAAATTGTTTATCTTTGAGAACATTAAAGATTGGGATCCAATTCCTGACCTATAGAGTTTCTGCAGATAAGTCTGCAGTAATTCTGATTGGTCTCTCCAGTAGGTAATCGGGCCCTTTTCCTTTGCTTTCTTTAGAATTTTTTCTTTTATGCCTACTTTGCGTAGGTGAACTTCTATATGTCTAGGGGTTGGTCTTCTCATAAGATGGACTGGGGGGGGGGTATTATGTTGTCTTTTTACAATTTTGAGCAATTACTAGGGGATGAGGGATGGACTAAAATGATTTAGAAACTATTGGAAGTTCAAAATGTTTTCTAGTTGGTATATGTGCCAGCTGGAACTTGCTATTTGTCTCTGCAGTATATGACCTTACAATGTGTATGCTTGCATAGCCCCTGAGTCCAAGACAGGGTGTAAGAGGGAAAGGAGAGGAAAGAAGGAGAGAAATAAGTGAAAGAAGGACATGGAGAGAAAAAGAAGGAAAAATAATTTAAAAATAATGAAAACAAAAACAGAGAAAGAACAAAAAGAAAGAAGTAGGAGAATAAAATAAAAGAGAAAACCAACCAACAAACAAATGAGATAACCAGCAAACAAACCAATACCTCTCCCCAAAAGTGTTAATAAAGAGTTCTCAGCTTTAGTATGTCTTTTTTTGAGTGGTGGGGGGAGAGCTCCTTCTTGTAAAGTGCTCTGTGACTGCAGGTCTGTTTCTGCAGGTTCCCTATTCACTGTTGAAACTTAAGATGTTAGAATCTTCACTCTCTTCTGCCTACAATTGGTAGCTGGCACACACCAGTGTGAGAGAAGGGGACTGAAAGAACTTGACACAGCATGTCAAGGGATCTCACCCCTTCCTTCCTCTCCCAGTGTTGTCACAGCTCCCAGATCATCCGGTTCATGGCAGGGGAATGGGGCTTCCTGTCTCTGCTCTGCCCTCCTGATCTTTTTCACTTGTTGTTGAGGGCAGCGGAGGAAAATCAGTTAAGCACTCACCAGCTTCCTTCTGGGGCAGATCCTCTCTCTGCATCTATCAACCAGCAACTGGCTAAGGGTGAAGAGTATATTTTCTGGGGTTCTGCAGCTGCTGTTACCCACCAGGGCATGTGCACTGGGCCCAATGTTCTCTGAGGTCAAAAATATCAGCCCCAATGCAACACAGGGATCAGTGCCTGGTCTCAAGTTGCAATTCTGCTGTTCTGCAGAGACTGCCGTGGAGCACTTATCTGCCCAGGCATTAGAGAGATCTGCTCAGTTTCTTTGCTGTCTACTGTTTCTGCCACTAGTGAGGTGGATACTTCCCTCTCCAGCAGTTACTACAGTCTCCAGATCTCAGGACACAGTGGGAAGGCTCTGGAGCCCAGCCCAGGTTTCGGTTGGCTTCTCCCTGCTGTTTTCTTGGGATTCTGCCTCAGACTCCCTTGCTGTACTCCCTCTGTGGTCTTTTCTGCCAGCTTTCCATCTGGTGCTGTGGTGTTGGGGTCAGCAATCACTCCAGCAGTTCTTCCCTGGAAAAGTTCTGTTGATTTTAGAAAATGAGGCCCAGCTTCTGTACTCTGGGAAGTGCTAGGGTCCAACCAGAGCAGCTGTGGCACCAGCAGCTTCACCAGGAGGGCCCTGGCCACTTGCTCTCAAGTCCCCACTCAGTCAGCCTCTCATACTCCCATTTACACACAGAAACATGTGAAGAATTATCATTACAATCACTCTCACACACAGAGCCTCATACAGTCTGACTGACCATGGCACCATCTTCCTGGAAAAAAATTGATGACATTTTTCACTCTAACAATGGGCACGCATGAGACTCACTTGAATAATTAAAGAAATGCAAAAAACTTGTATTTTAATACTATTTTTTTCTTTTCAATATCTGCCCTAAGGAGAATGTTGGGAAGGGGAAACGTGGTGATCTAGGGCTTGTTTGACAAATGTGATCATTGATGCTGGAGATAAGATACATGCAAATGTTCTTTCCAGCTGAAAATCACAATTACTTGTATGGCAGAAAGACTTCTTTTTCTCACCCATCGCTAGGTTCATGACTGGACATCTATAATAAAAGACAGACTAAAAAGGAAAAAGCATACAAATGTATTTTATATAGGCTTTACATGACACAGGAGCCTTCAGAAATGAAGAGACAGGTGAACTTGTGCATTTTTATGTTTAAATAAAAAACGGACAATTATAAGGAAGTATGATTGGACAAAAGGGGCATGTTGTTTAGAAACAAATGGGGACAGGGGACAATGTAACAAGGTCAGTTTGCTTAGATTCTTCTTGGTGTCTCTATGTCTTTAGTTCCTTTTCCTCAGGTATAAGGAGGGCACTTCTCAAATGAAAATCTTACAACCTGCTGCAGGAGGAGGTCAGAAAATTCGTTCTTGTTTTGGTGACTTGTTTCAAGGGAGAAGCACAAGGATAAGGTAAGAGTCACCATCTTGCTTTTGCTGTTTTTTCAATGTCAAGATTTCATATTTTAAGGTAGTATTCCCTGAACCCCATCGCACCTCAAGCCAGCTAGAATTCTTGAGTATAGATCTTAGAAAAATAAATGAATTTCTGGCTTTGGGCAATTTATCTTATTCTAAGTGTTTTTAAAATTTTCCCTATGTAGCCGGGCTCGGTGGCTCAGCCTGTAATCCCGCGCCTTTGGGAGGCTGAAGTGAGTGGATTGCCTGAGCCCGCGGGTTCGAGACCCGCCTGGGCAAGCGAGACCTCATCTCTACAATAAATCAAAAAATTAGCTGGGCGTGGTAGCGCGCACCTGTAGTTTCAGCTACTTGGAAGGCTGAGACAGAAGGATCGCCGGAGCCCAGCAGGTCGAGGCTGCAGTGGCCGGGAGTGGCCACTGCACTCCAGTCTGGGCAACAGAGTGAGACTCCAATTCAAAAAAAAAAAAAGAATGGGCAAAGGATCTGAATATGTATTTTTCCAAAGAAAACATTAAAATGGTCAACAGATGTAAAAAAAGATTCTGAACATCACTAATCATCAGGGAAATGTAAATCAAAACCACCATAAGATATCACTTTACACCTGTCAGGATGGCTGTTATCAGAAAGACAAGTCATAACAAGTGTTGGCAAGGGCGTAGAAAAAAGAGAACCTTTGTACGCTATTGGTGGAATGTAGATTGGTGAAGCCATACTGAAAATTGTATGGAGGTTCCTTAAGAAATTAAATATAGAACTATCATCTAACCCAACGATCCCTCTTCTGGGCCTATACCCAAAGGAAATAAAATCACCACCTCGTAAAGTTGTCTGCATTGGCCTGTTCATGGAATCATTATTCACAATAGCTAAGACATGGAAACAACCTAAATGTCCACTGACAAATGAATGGGTAAAGAAATTGTAGTATATATGTGACATGGAATATTACTTAGTCTTGAAAAAGGAGTAGCCAGGCACAGTGGCTCTCACCTGTAATCCCAGCATTTTGGGAGGCTGAGGAAGGAGAATTGCTTGTGCCCAGGAGCTCAAGACCAGCCTGGACAATAAAGCAAGACTTTGTCTCTTTGAAAAATTTTTGTAAAGGCTTTCTGAAAATCATCTAACTTCTCTTTGCATATTGCATCATGATAATTATTTTAAAACAAAACTAAATAAAAGGAGATCCTGCCACTTGTCACAACACAGAGGACATTGTGCTAAGCGAAGTAAGGCAGACAGATAAATATTGCATGATCTTATTTATTTTTTCATGCAGAAAAATACTGTATAATCTCATATGAGATGACAGATAAGTTAATTTTCTTGACTATAATAACCATTTCATTATGCATAGCCAAACAATAAAAATACACATTTGGGAACAAATTTGAAGAACTTACACAACCTGATCTTAAGATTTCCTGTAAAGCTACAACAATTAGTACAGCACAATGTTGGCAAAAAGATAATCAACTATATCATTGGAATAGAATGAGTAATCCAGAAATAGATTCACACATATATGATTTTTTGGCAAGAGATCCAAAGCAATTTAATTGGTGGAAGAAAGCATTGTTTTCAAGAAATAATGCTAGATAATTTTTTTTTAAATAGTGTTGAAACAACTGGATATTGATAAGGGAAGGGAATGAAGCTTGACTCCTAACTCACACCATGCATAAAAATTAATTTGAAATCGATGATAGAGTCAAGATTCATTTTTATCCTTACCAATAACCAGTTGTTTCAATTCTTCTTCCTCTCCAATTCTGGGTACTGTCAATCTTTTTTATTTTGCACATTCATGATATCATGGAAGAAGAGTAAACAAAACCTTCCTACACACTGGTGGGAGTGTAAAAGAGTGAGATCACTTTGGAAAACTGTTCAGCATTTTCTTAAAAACAGCAGACATGTATCTATCTACGACATACAACTTTACTCTGTTACCCAAAAGAATTAAAATGTATGTCCACCAAAAAACTCTTGTTCAAGAATGTTTGTATCAGCTTCATTTATAACAGACTCAAACTTTTAACACTCTTAACCTTCTCCAACAGGAATATCAGAAAACAAATGGTGTGGGTTTTTTAATGAATATACTATTCAAAATGTAAACAGTGAACTACAAAGGCACACAACAGTATGGCTGAATCTCCAAATGCTATGCCAAGTAAAAGAAACTAGACATAAATGAGTATCTAATGTGTGATTTTATGTATATGAAACTCAAGAACAGACAGAATTAATCTACAGTGATGGAAATAAGAATCGTTGCCTATAAGAGGTGGGTGGGGACTGACTGAAAGGGAATACAAGGGAACTTTTGTGGTAATGAAAGTGTTCTATGTCTTGGTGGTGGTGTTGGTCGTGGGTGTATATATCTGCCAAAAATTCATCAGGTTACCCACGTAAGCTTTGTGAATTTCACTGGAGGTAAATTTTGCCTCAGATTTTTTTTTAAAAGATCATGCTAGCTGCTATGTGGAGAACCGGCAGTCACGTGGCTAGAGCGAACACGGGCAGAGTAGTGGGCAGGCTACAGCAGTCACCCAGAGAGGGCAGCCACTTGGACCCAAGGGGGAGCAGTGGAGACTGAGATAGCTTTGGAATAATAGCTTCCATAGAACATCTCCTAGGGTGACAGTCATCATAAATCTCTTCACTCCTTACAGTAAGCACCATTGACCCTTTTGCATTAATTTCACAAATATTATTCAACACCCCTCTGTGCTAGGTGCCTAGTCATTTTCTTCTCAGAGTTCTGTTTTTATATGTTATGATTCTGCCTACCTTCCAAAACAGCCTCTGTCACTTAGCATGCAGTCGGGCAAGTTCAGGAACTTTCCAAGCCTTGGTACTCTTCTTTTGCAAATGGGAATAATAATCGTATGTACCCTGAAGACTTATGAGGATTCAATACAGATGAAATAACCCTTATCCTTAGGTTTAAATAGGACAATAATGGCAAAGTGGCTAGTCCAGTACCTGACACACAGCAGATAGTGAAGAATGATAATCCCTTTTCTTCTTCCCTAGTCTTCCTAACTAGGTTGTGAGCTCCTCAAGGCCAGGGGCCAAGCATACTTCACCTCATCTCCCTAGTGACATAGGGAGCCCCAAAACTAATATTGAGTATAAATGACACAGGGAATCCCAAAACTAATACAGATAATTTAGTACCTGCAGCACACCTGTTGCTGCCACAACACATGTGTTGTCGGTACTAAAAAAAAAATCTGCTTTTAGTTATTGGTGAAAAATACTATAAAGTAAGATATTTTGTGGAGTGAGTTCTGGGTGCAGATCTGCTTAGTTAGGAAAACACAGACAGAGCCCACAAGATTTTAGAGAACATGGTTTTGTCCTGTTTAGAAACCAGCAAAAGTCAACTTTCCAAATGTAACTCAGATCTTTGGGGGCTCAGTTCAACTCTGCAGTCGGGAAGTTTTGAAAAAAATGTGATTCTAAATAAAAGCTAAAGGAAAAGACTTACTTTGGGGGGAAAAAAAGCTAATAAAGACTGTTGACTTAAATAGTACTTTACAAAGTAATATTATGATGTATTAAAAGCAAAAAGAGAGAGAGAGAAAGAGAGAAACATATGGATTAGATTCCCCTGGAATTATATCAAATTTTAAAATGTAAGGAAATGGTGCTCAAAAAATGTGAAGGTTTTATTCAACTTACAGCGCAAACCATTTTCTGAGTTTATAAAGAGGTCTGTGATAAGCCCAGAGTATGCTCACTACCTTTTGGTCAAGTGCCATCAAACCATTAGTCCTCAAAAGCCAATCAGCACATCATGCATCAAAATCAAACACATTTGAATGTGACAGGGACATTTTGTGAAAACACCAGATTTGAGGGAGAGGTGGACTTGGAATCAAAGCTAATTCATCAGATGGCTTCCATTGGAAAAATATAAATGACTTATTTCAATGGAGAAGAAGACGGGGATTTAAACAAAGATACATTTACTTCTACTCCTTCCAGAAACACCACTTTATTAACAATAAATATAATTCTGTTATGGTATCCCCATGGACAAAGACAATAGGAAAGAATATAACAGGAAGAACACTTTGGAAGCTGGAAAAGTGGTAAACTTAGCAGATCTGAACAACTTAGTCCTAAATCAACAGTAATGAAGGCCAAAAATCAACTGATCAGGAATTAGCAACAACCATTATCTCTGGAAGTGAGGATGAATGTACACCCAAAAGAGGAGAATTGCTTTAAAATCTGTGTAAAAATGTTCTCACTCATAAGTGGACCTTGAACAACTATCATAATACCATAAGAAAAGGAAACTGCAGGGGCTTGGGTCTGGCGGGGAGGTGGGATTGGCAGTAGTGGGAAACTGCCTGGGGAAGGGGGACACACCTCATCAACAAGGGTACCTGCACAATGAATATTTGTATACCTAACCCTGAATTGTACCCCACAATTTTAAAATTAAAAAAAATTTTTTAATAAAAAATAAAATCTGTGTAAAAAACTGCCAAGCCTTCAGATACCCATACTTAGTCCATGGAGCCATGTGATGGCCACTTCAGTAGAAGAACCACTTTAGTAGAAGAAGACTTGAAGTTTACTTTCTGGAGAGAATAAAATAGTCTTGAGATCATCAAGCACAGTTGAAGATAGACATATCAGAAGGATAATAGAAAGAATAAGTGAAACTTTACATCCTGTTATGGATTGAATTATGCCCCCCTCAGATTCATATTTTGAAGCCCTACCCTCAGTGTGGCTATAATTAAAGATAGGCCCTTTAAGGAAGCAATTAAGCTTGAATGAGTTCTTAAGGGTGGGTCTTAATCTGACAAGACTAGTCTCTGTATAAGAGAGACACCAGAGTATAAACTTTCTCTCTCTTGGGCATGCACAGAGGAAAGACCATGTAAGAACACAGTGAGAAGGCTGCCATCTACAAGCCGAAAGAGAGGCCTTACCAGAAATCAACCAACTGGCACCTTAATCTTGCACTTCCAACCTCCTGATGGTGAGAAAATAAATTTCTGTTGTTTAAGCCATGTGGTCTGTGGTATTTTGTTATGGCAGCCCAAGAGGACTAATATAGATACTGAATAAGTGAATATCTAACCTTCTTCTCCTACTGAGCTTCCAGAAGGATGATGGCCAGCTATACTGTAGGCAGAAGACTGAAAAAGATTTCTCTGAGCAATCTGATTAGTCTAAAAGAAAAGACCAAAAGACACCAGCATTGAGGATTTTCTATGAAAACAGCCCAGCTAGACAAGCTAGATGCTACATGAAGTTCATGGTTCAAACATCCACACTCAAGTACACAGAGCTTTCAAGTGAGAGTTTTAGTTACAACTCTTAAATATGAGAAATGATCAAGAATCACCAGGCATTTGAGGAAAGTATGTGACAAGAAATACAGAATCCAGAACAAACAGGTAAAGAGGAGAAAACTTTAGTAAAACTATCATTAATATTAGAGAAAAGATTACATCTATGAAACAAGAGCAAGATATATTTTTAAAAGGAAAATTTAGAAAACAACTCTTGAAGAATTCTTTTAAATGAAGGTAGAAACAAATACAATAAAAAAACTTCAAAGATAAAGAAATGGCTTAGAAAAGAGAGAGAAGACAAAAAGATTAAAAATAGGAGAAAATAAGAGCATGAGAGCAACAACTCAGTAGATCTAACATCCAAATGAAATCAGCATGGGGAAGGGGAGTACAACATACATAAGGAAAAAAATGAGAGAGAAAATCATCAAGAAAGCAATTTTCACAATAACCAGAAATGAACAATGTGAGTTTCCAGATTGAAAAGACCCATCAAGTATTTTGAACAATGAGCAAAAATAGATTCATAGTAAGTAAGCTTATGAAATTTCAAAATAAAGGGACAAGAAAAGTTCCACTGGTAGAGAGGGAAAGAAAGAGATTTCATACAATGGAGCAACACCGGAAGTATGAGGACAATGGCACAAGCCCACTAATGTTCTCAGAGAAAAGTATCTCTAACTTAGAATTCCATACCCAGTCAAACCATCAAGTAAACATGAGAATAGAATAAATTCATTTTTAGACATTCAAGATCTCAAAAAAAATTTTTTTTTTGGGAAAAAAATTGCGCTCTACTGAAATGAGAAAATAACCCAAGGAAGAGAAGGATATAGAACTCAGGAAACAAGATCTAGCAGAAAAGAAAACCAGGGAAATTACTAAGATGTTAATGAAGAGTGATCCCCAAACAACAGCTGCATAGCAGACCTAGGAACCACCCAGCCTGGTGCAGAAGGTTCTAGAAGAGATTTATTCAAGAAGATAAAATTGGTAGACCAAGAATTGTGTATAAAATTGAGACAAATTTTATTAAACTAGGGGAGAGTTTGGTGTTGAATTAGTGACACATATGTGAAACATTAAGCAGAGAAAACAGATTAACATCAGGCAGGAAATACTGATCAGGAAAGCGCAAGTCATCACTGCTCAGCTGTGAATAGTGTTTTCATGGTCAAAACAGTATAATCACTGTTTTGATGTTCACTGAATATTGATCTAATAAAACTACACTATAACTGTTTTCGAAATATGGGGAATGGGAAGGGTAGATGTTGACAGATGGTGAGCAAAAACAGCCAACTCCTTGTTTTCCCCAGTGAGAAGTCAATAGACAATACTGAATATGGAAAACTTAAGCAGCATAAACAAAAGCCCATTGTTTAGAAATAGAGAGATGAATGTCAAAAGAATCATCTAAAATACTGCAAGAGGGGAGCCCTCCCCCAAAAAGAATTATTTTTCGGAGGTTGGGCCCCTGTGGTATAGGCATCCCCTGTTAGGTAAGTGTTTTAGGAACCCACTGGCATCAGCGTACCAGTTAGTATTGTGAACAGCTGCATTTGGCTTCAGTGAATTTTTGTTGTTGTTGAAATTTTTTTCAATGAGTTTACCCATGGGGAGATTTATGAGTGCACTTGCCCACACTACGCTGAGTATTCAGCAGTTTTTGAGGAAAAACTGCATGACCTTTGTGCCCCACCCTCCCTACTTACCCTCCCTATTTACCTATTTAGCAACTTTTTTTTGTTTCCCCAGTGAAAAAAACTTCAAAGGGAAATGTTTTTGCCAAGGTGGAAGAGGTGAAACAAAAAACAGCAGAAGCACTAAAAGGCATAAGAAGTGATGAGTTCATAAATTGTTTTGAGCAGTGGAAACAGCATCTTGATAAGTGTATTGCATCAAGCAGAGTACTTTGAAGGTAACTGAAGTTTAAATACGCAAGAATAAATACATAATTTTTAAATAAATAAATTTCTTTTGAGGGGTTCCCCCTTGTAAAAGTGGGTGCCTCTAAAAAGTAGCAAATGGAGGAGGTGGAGAAGCCCTGGACTTTGTGTGTGTTTGTATGTGCATGTGGGCACAAGCATGTTTACAACAAGCCTTCTAGAACTGCCTGATTTTCCAAACTAAGTGCGAAGGTAATGTTTATTTTTCAATGAAATATAAAACAAAAACTAATAATAATTTTTAAAAAAAACCTAAGTGGGGAAAAAAGGAAGAGGAGGTAGAGGTAAGGAAGGGGAAGGGGCGGGAGGGACTAGGGAGAAATAGACACGACTGCTTTGTCCTCCAACCTCCGATCATAAGAAGCCACAGGGCAGCTGTGCATCCCCCACTTCAACTGCCCTCCTGACAGAGGCCTCTTCTAGCTCCCAAGGATTCATGGGCTGACAGATCGTAGATTGTGCACCAAATCCCATCCTGGTAAAACCTGTGCTGGTGGCCCTCACAGTAAATACAGATTGGCTCACCCACTTGGAAGACTCATTTTAGTTAAACTTCCCCCAGGATCACCTGACCCAGCATCTCTCCCTAGGAGGATGCCTGCCAACCAGCACAGGTGTGAGGTTGGTTCTGAGGGTGCACAGAGATCTTAGCGCTCACCCTGGTGGCTGTGTATTCTAATTCTGAGGAGATGAGAACATGAGACTGCCTATTTCTCAAGCACTTGGAAGGACAGGGTTCCCTGGACACTGGCAAACTCAGTCTCAACCCCTTGGCTTCTGCTTCACCGTGGCCAAAGCACAGCAAGACCACTGGATGATGCTTGAACCAGGATGGATGACCATGCCTGAAAGCCATTTCCTAAACAGTTCATCATAGACTTTCAGAGGAAAACACTATGTTAGTCCAGAGACACCCACAAAACTTGGAACAGCATTTCACTTCATAACTACCAATGTGTAGCTCCCATTGGTTTGACTTCATTCTAAATGTATAATTACAAAAGTAACTCATGCATATAATTAAAAATACTGACAATACACAAAGGTAGGATAAACAGTAAGTCTCCCTCCTTGTCCAGGCTCCCTAGACCTCTATCTAGAGACAATCACTGTGAATAGTTTCTTAAGCATTCCTTGCGTATAATCTATACATATAAACATATATATGAACATATGTCCTTTATTTATTTTAATAAAAATGAGAAGATTCTATATATAATGCTCTGCACCTTCCTGTTTCCGTACTTAACGTATGCTATGTTAGGCTCTTCGAGGTTCATTACATGCTCTTTATAACAGCCAGAGGGTGCTCCCTTATATAGATATACCTGTATTTAATCAGTCCTCAATCAGTGGACACTTATAGTGCTTTTATTTATTTATTTTTGCTATAATAGTGATGTGATCAATGTTTTTGAATTCATATCACTGCATTCATTTGTGAATATTATATACATAAGATAAATTTCTATGTACAGAATTGCTAAGTCAAAATGATGGTGAATTTTTTAGGAGAAATTGCCCCATTTTCCTCCAAAGGTCTTGCACCAGTTTTCACTCACTGCCCTCTGTGTATGACTCTGCCTGTTTCCCCACATCCTCTCCAACAAAACGCATTATCAAATTTTGGCATTTTCATTAGCCGGCAAAGTGAAATTGTATCTTGCTGCATTCACAGACATTTTTAAAAATACAAGGTTAAGCTTCTTTTCATTTGTTTCTGGCTCTTCACTTGTTTATACAAATAACTTATTTTTCCGTGAACGTCTTGCTCGTCTTTTTTTAATTAAAATTAAATATTTTAATTTTTAATTTTTTTATTATGAAGATGTGGGGTCCAATTCAGGGTTAGGTATACAAATGTTCATTATGCAGGTGCCCTTGTGGATGAAGTGTGTTCCTCCCTCCCCTAGCAATTTCCCTCAACTGCCACTCCCACCCCTCCTCCCCGACAGTTTCCCACTACTGCCAGTCCCTTTCTTATAGTAGTATGATAATTGTTCAAGGTCCACTTATGAGTGAGAACATATGGTACTCTGTTCTTTGTTTCCATGATAGATCACTGAGTATGATCGACTCTAAATCCATTCGAGTTGCTGCGAAGTCCATACGTTTGTCCTTCTTTATGGCTGTATAATATTCCATTGTGCATATGTACCACATTTTTTTAATCCAGTCCAGCTTCGATGGGCAGCATGGTTGGTTCCATGTTTTTGCTATTGTGAACAGAGTTGCAACAAACGTGCATGTGCTGGTATCTTTTTTGTAGAATGATTTGAGTTCCTCCGGGTATAATCCCAATAGGGGAATTGCTGGGTCAAAATTTTGAATTTTTAAATGTCTATGCCACAAATACATACTGATGATTTTGTAGACTTTGAGTTGTGCACGCCACTGTATTTGTTCCCCCGTCTCCTGAAATATTTCATTATAATAATAGTACTTTGACAAGAAAACTAAGACAAAGTTTACCAATAGCTATTCTAGAGATGTGCTACAGTTTCTTTGCAAAGAATATAAAATTGCAACTTACATTTTGCTCTTTTAAAAGAGATTGTTGTTAGTTTTCTTTTGTTTACCTTGCTTTGTTATGCTATGACAGGCATGAATTACTTAGTTTTATATCTCTCTTGTGCACGATGGTAGACTTATTCTGGTTTCTTGAGGTATAGACATTTAAAAATTCAAAATTTCTCAAATTTCCCTAATATTGTCTCTCAAACATGAGGGATTCCATAACTTGTAATTATCTGCCTTAATATACTTAACATGTTTCTATCCCATTTTGGGAACTCCTTTAGAATAAGCAATGTACTTATTGCCCTCAGAAATACGAGGCATGTTTACATGTTACATGTTTACATGGGACGGACTTATTTGTGGATTTAGTTTAGCTTTAAAAATTTTGTAATATATTTTACTTTTAAAACACTTAGATTTTCTGAAAAATAAAAAAGATTGCGCAGAGAGTTTTTATAAACACTACACCTACTTTTCCCCATTACTAACAAATTAGTATGGTACATTTATTCCAAGCAAGAAACAAATATTGATACATGTTTATTAACTAAAGTTCAAAGTTTATCAGATTTCATTAGTTTCTCATTTATTTATTTATTTATGATTTATTTATTTATTTATTGAATTGGAGTCTCACTCCGTTGCTCAGGCTGAAGTGCAGCGGCATGCTGCTGGGCTCAGGTGATTTTTCCACCTCAGTCTTCCATGGAACTACAGGCGTGTGTTACCACACTTGGCTAATTTTTGATTTATTGTAGAGACGAGGTCTTGTCAAGTTACTCGGTCTGGTCTCGAACCCATGGACTCAGGCAATTCATTTACCTGAGCCTCTCAAAGTGCTGAGATTACAGGCTGAGCCACCGAGCCCAGCCAGATTACCTTAGTTTTTAATGTAATGTCTTTTTCTGTTCCAAGATCCCATCTAGGAAGCCTCATTATATTTAATGTCATTTCTCCTTATGGTGTCTTTGACATATTTTCAGACTTTCTTTTCCTTGATGACCTTGAGAGTTTTGAGGAGTACTGGTTGGGTTTTTTAAATAGAAAGTCCCTCAATTTAGATTTGAAAAACTCAGTTCCTCACAATTAAGTATGGTGTTAGCTGCAGGTTTTCTTTAGATATTCTTTATCAAGCTGAGAAAGTTCCCATTTGCTGATGGTTGTTTTCATGAATGAATACTCAGTTTGCCAAATACTTTTTATGCATCTATTTATATAATCATATTTTTTCTTCAATTGTTGCTATGGTGAAATTTATTAATCTGTTTTCAAGTATTGAACCAACTTTTCATACTTAGAATAAATCCCACTTAGTCATAGTGTATAATTTTAAAGATACATTTCTGTGTTAAATTTAGCTGACATTTTGTTGAGAATTTTTGTACCTATGTTCATGAGAGATGTCCTATATTTTTCCTTTCTTGTAATATGTTTATCTGGTTTTGGTATTGGAGTAATACTGGCTTAATTGTGAGTTAAAGATGAGTTAAGAGTTTCCTCTGCTTCTATTTTCTGGGCACAGAACTAGTATGATTTCTTTCTTAAATATTTGGAGGAATTCATCAGTGAAACCATCAGGGTCTGGTGCTTTATGCTTTAGAAGGTTATTAGTTATTCATTCAAATTCTTTAATAGATACAGGACCTATTCAGATTATCTATTTTTCTTTGAGTGAGTTTTTGTTGTTTGGGTCTTTCAAGAGAATTTGTCCATATCATCAAAGTTATCAAATTTGTGGGCATAGAGTTGTTCATAATATTTTTATTAACTTTTTAATATCCATAGAATCATTACTTATGACTCTACTTCCATATTTGGTGGTAACAATTCCTATCTTCTCCCTTTTTTCTTGATTAGCCTGGCTAGAGTTTAACAATTTTATTGATCACTTTTTTTCTATATTTTTCTATTTTCAAACCCATTAGCTTCTGCTTTAATTTTTATTTTTTCTTCTGCAGCCATTTTGTCTTAAATTGCTCTTCCTTCTTTAGTTTCAAAGGTGGAAGTTTAGAGTATTGATTTTAGATCTTTTTCTTTTCGAATATATGCATTTAATACTGTGTTTCCCCCAGGCACTGTTTATGTGCTTTATCCTACCAATGATCATAAATTGTATTTCCATTTTCATTTACTTAAAAATATTATAAAATTTGCTTGAAGACTTCTTCTTTGACCCATATATTATTTAGAAGTGTGTTGTTTAATCTCCAAATATTTTAATATCTTGCAGCTTTCTTTCTGTTACTGATTTATAGTTTAATTTTATTGTAGTTTGAGAATCACACGTTGTATGTTGTCTATTATTTTAAAATTTTTAAGGTGTGTTTTATGGCCCAGAGTATCGTTTATTTTTATGAATGTCCCGTGTGAACTTGAGAAGAATTTACATTCTGTTGTTTTTGGTTGAAGTGTTTTATACATGTCAATTAGATCTAGTTGATTGATGAGGATGTTAAACTCAACTATATTCTTATTGATTTTCTGTCTGCTTAATTTATCAGTTACTGAAAGAGGGGCGCTGAAATCTCAAATTATAATATGGTTTTGTAGATTTCACATTGAAGTTCTATCAACTTATGTCTTTACAGATACTGCATTTTGTTTTTTTGTTTCAAATTGAACGTAGCAATCCTGTATTTAGCAAGTTTATTGGTGCCATTTTTTTTCAGCAGCATGTGTTCACTTTGTGTCTCTCTGTATCACATTTTTGGTAAGTCTCACAATATTTCAAACTTTTGCATTATTATTAAACCTGTTATGGTGATCTGTGGTCAGTGATTTTTATTGTTACTATTGTAATTGTTTTGTGAGACCATGACCCCCGCTCATATAAGATGGCAAACTTTATAAAAATAAATTTTGTGTGTTCTGATTGCTCTACTGACAAGTGTTTTTCTGTCTCCCCTCCTCTCCTTGGGCCTCTCTCTTCCCTGAAACACAAAAATATTAAAATGAGAACATTAATAACCCACCCTATAATGGACTCTAAGTGTTTAAGTGAAATGAAGAACGTCTTTAACTTTAAATCAAAACCTCGAAATGATTAAGCTTATTGAGGATGCCATATAAAAATTCAAGATATCTCAAAAGCCAGATTTCTTGTGCCAAACAGATAGCCAAGATGTGAATGCAAAGAAAAGTTCATGAATAAAATCATAGTACTACTTCAGGATAAAAAAGTAAAACAGCCTTATTGCAGATATGAAGAAAGATTTAGTTGTTTAGATTAAAGATTAAACCAGTCACTATATTTTCTTAAGCCAAAGTCCAATCTAGAGCAAGGCCCTAACTTCTTCAATTCTCTGAAGGCTGGAAGAGATTAGGAAGCTACCAAAGAAAAGTTTGAAGCTAGCTAAGGTGTTTCCATCATGTAAAAGTGTAAGGTGAAGCAACAAATGCTGATGCAGAAGCTGCAGCAAGTTATCTAGAATATCGAGCTAAGATCATAGATGAAGGTAGCTACTCTACAGATTTTCAATGTAGATAAAACTGCCTTAAATTGGAATACGATATCATATAGGAGTTTCATAGCTAGAGAGATCTATACTAGGTTTTAAAGATTCAAAGGGGCTTTTCCACCCGCTCATGCCAGCTCTAGTATGTCGCTCATCTTTCTCCCCTTCTTTCTCTAATAAACTTTGTTTTAAAACTTAAAAAAAAAATCAGAGGACAGATTGACACTTTCATTAGGGGCTAATGCAGCTAGTGACTCTTTTTTTAAGCATATTTTTTTATTTTAAAATTGTGGGGTACAGTTAAGGGTTAGGTATGCAAATATGCATCGTTCAGGCACCCTTGTTGATGCAGCTAGTGACTTTAAGTCGAAGTCACTGATCATTTACTATTCTGAAAATACTAGGATCCTTAAGAATTAGGCTAGAACTACTCTGCCTGTGTCCTATAAATGGAACTATAAAGCCTGAATGACAGCACGTCTGTCTGCAGCATGGTTTGCTGAATATTTTAAGCCCAATATTGAGACCCACTACCGAGAAAAGAAGATTCCTTTCAAATATTACTGCTCATTAAAAATGCACCTGGTCACTAAGGAGCTCTGATGGTGGTGCTAAAAAAGATTAATGTTGTTTCCATGCCTGCAAACACAGTATTCATTCTGAAGGTCATTGATCAAAGAGTAATTTTGACTTTCCTCTGCTAGATATGGACAAGATTTTAAAAAAACCTTCTGGAAAAGAGAACATGCAAGATTAGAGAAGGTTAAAAATTGCCATTAAAAGGAGTTTGGAATAAATTAATTTCAGCCTTCATAGATGATTTTGAGGGGTTCAAGACTTCAATGGAGGACGCAATTGTTGATGTCATAGAAATAGTAAAAGAACTAGAATTATAAGTGGCGCCTGAAGATATGACTGAATTGCTTCCATCTCATAATAAAACTTGAATGAATTAGGACTGGCTTCTTATGGGTGAGCAAAATAAGTGGCTTCTTGAGATAAAATCTACTCCTGGTGAAGTTGCAGTGAACATTATTGAAATGACAACAAATGATTTAGAACATGACATAATCTTAGTTGATAAAGCAGTGGCAGAGTTTGAGAAGGTTGTGAAAGAAGTTCTACTGTGGGTAAAATTCTGTCAAATAGCATCTTGTGCTACAGATAACTCTTTTATAAAAGGAAGGGTCAATTGATGTATCAAACTTTGTCATCTTATTATAAGAAATTGACACAACCTTCAGCAACCACCACCCTGATAAGTCAACAGTCATCAACATCAAGCTAAGAATCTCCACCAACAAAAAGATTATGACTCACTAAAGGCTCAGATAATTGTTAGCATATTTTAGCAATAAAGTATTTTACAATTAAGATATGTACATTTTTAGAATAGCTACAATATAATGTAAACATAACTTATATCCACTTGAAAACAAAAAAACTGTGACTCACTTTATTGTGATATTTGCTTCATTGTGATGGTCCAAACCTGCAATATCTCTGAGGTATACCTGTACTTTGATGTTTTCTTGGAAATTACATAGGCACGATGGATTGCTATGCTTCCTTGGACACTCAACTCCTTTATCCTTATGTAGCTCCTCTCTCATCCTTGATAATTTTCCTCATTTCAAAAATCAGCCTTGTCTGAAGTCAATATAACTACTCCAGATTTCATCTATTAGCATTAGCATGCTATATTTTTCTGCATCCCTTTATTTTTAAATTATGGTCATATACATGCAGCATAAAACTATCATTTCAACCATTTAAAAATGAAAATTGAGTGACATTTAGTACATTTACAATGCTGTGCAATCATCCCCTCTATTGAGTCTCAGAACATTCTCATAACCCAAAAGGAGACTCTGTGCTCATTAAGCAGTCACTCTTAATTACCTCCTCTTTCTGGCCCCAGGAAAGAATTAATCCACTTTCTGTCTTCATGGATTTGCCTATCCCAGATATTTCATTTAAATGGAATTATACCATGAGTGGCTGTTTGTTTCTATCTTCTTTAACTTAGCATAAGGCTATCAAGTTTCATTGATGTTGGAGCACTTATCAATATTTCATTCTTGCTATTGTCAAATAATATTTCATTGCAGGCAATATTATTTAAGCCCTTTGTCCATTTTTAAGTTGTGTTGCTTCTTTTTTTGTTGTTGAGTTGTGAAATTTCTTTGTATATGATCTATACCATATCATTATCAAATATGTAATTTGCAAATATTTTCTTCTATTATGTATGTTGCTTTTTATTTTTTGATAGTGTTCTTTGTCAAATATCTCTATGTTTTTTTCTTTTTCCTAAGTGTTGTGTGGTTTTAGCTTTCATTTTTAGATCTATGATCCATTTCAAGTTAATTTTTGTATACAATGTAAGGTAAGGTCTAACATCATTCTTTTGAATATGAATATACATTTATCTTAACACTATTATTTTTCTAAGAGGTTTGTAGCTTTAGCTCTTATATTTAGGTCTTTGATCTAATTTGAGTTTTTTCTGTTTCAAAATATATGGTGTATAGTAAGAATACAACATCATTTTTTTTTTGCATGGTGGATATCCATTTGCCCCAATGCCATCTACTGAAGAGATGATTTCTTCCCTGATTGAATGGTCTTGGTACCATTATAAAAAAAATCAATCGGCTATAAACATATGGATTTGTTTCTAAGCCCTCAATTTTATTCCATTGCTCATATGCTGGCATGACACTGTTTTGATTACTGTAGCTTTGCAGTAAGTTTTAAATTAGAAAGTGTGAGCCCTTTCAATTATTTCTTCGTTTTCAAGATTGTTTTTGACAACACGGGGTCCCCAGCAATCCCACATAGATGTTATAATCAGCTTTTCCATTTTTGTAAAACACTTTGTTAGGATTTTGATAGGGATTGCACTGAATCTGTAGATTGCTGTGGGAAGTATTGCCATGGTCAAAATGTTAAGTTTTCCAGTTCATTTACTTAGATCGTCTTTAAATTCCTTCAGCAATGTTTTATACCTTTTAGTCTTGCTCCTCTTTTTAAAAAATTATTATTATTTTATTCTTTTTGATAATATTATAAGTGAAATTGTTTTCTTAGTTTTTTTTCAAATTGTTCATTATCAATTTATAAAAATACAACTGATGTATACATTGCTGGGTCCATCTCTATTGCTCCTCCTCCCATCTGGGAGGTCCTGGGAGATCTGTGGAGAGAATGCAGGGACACTCCCAAAGTTGCAAAATGGTGGGATCCAAGATGGCTATCTGGGAGTAGCCAACCAGCACCTTTCTCTGGAGCAGAGTAAGGAAGACAATCTCAGCTACCTGTAATCCCAAACAGCTTAAGCAGGTTTAGACAGAGGATGCAACCCACATCCCTCAGAGAATTCTTGGGACACATATGGAGCAAGGTGACAGAGTGTGTGGCCAGCTTTGGAGCTAGGAGGCACCATCCTTGCCAGGTTTAGTCCTGCCTTGTATGTCAGAGGGGGTGAGTGCTTCTGACATGGTCTATGGCAGTTTCGCTTCCTCTAGCCATGAGGGTCTTTAGTTCCACGTGAGGGGAGGCCTGGTTGAACACAGTGGCATGTTGTCAGAGCCTATGTGGAACTGGGAGCTCACCTGAGTTCAAAATGCCTACCATCTTTCAAACCCTGAGAGTGTTCCCCACTGGCAGTGCTTGGTAGCAGTAGCCAGCTCCTGGCTGGGAAAGTGTGCTTGCTGGATGTACTAATCTGGTACCCACCTCCAGCATCTGGTGGTCAGGCCCCAGACCAGGAAGGATTGTTTGCCAGTCTCATTTGCCACAGGGGCAGGTCCCACCAAGGCAGGGACTCTGCTGCTTTTAAGTTCTCGGCAGTCTTTGGTGGCGGAAGGAAAGCTGTGAAAGGCACACGGAAGCCCTGTTTCCTAGAGGGAGTGCCTCTGGGCTGTAGATGGTGCCTCTACTCCAGCAGTGCTGCCACAGAAGCCAGGAGAATTCAGGCACTGGATGGCAAAAACACCTAAGGAAAAGCATGAGACATTGGAAGCAAAGATAACTCAGGCAATAACAGTGCAGGAAATAAAAGTTGAGTTGGCCAATAGAAGAAAGGTTCAATCTGAAACCCTGGAAATGAATTCCTTCCTGGAATTTCAAAGTACAATGACAGGCTAAGGTAACGGAATCAATCAGGCAGAGGAAAGAAACTCAGAGCTTGATGATCAAAATACTGAACTAACTCAGTCTAACAAAAAAGAAAGAGCAAAGGCTAAAAAAGAATGAGCAAAGCCTATGAGAGGTGTGGGATTATGTAAAGAGACCAAATCTACAGTTGATTGGCATCCCCAAAACAGAAGGGGAAACTGAGAACACTCTGGAACAAGCCTTCAAAGAGGTCATCAAATAAAATTTCCTTTATCTTCCTAGAGAGGCAGACATCCAAATGCTAGAGATTCAAAGAACCCCTGCAAGGTATCACATGAGAAGACCATCCCCCAAGAAATATAGTAATCAGTCTCCATAAAGTAATCATGAAGAAAAATCCTAAAGGCAGCTGGAGAGAAGGGACAGACCACCTACTAGTGAAGACCTATCAGAATTGCAGAAGAGTTCTCAGCAGAAACCCTATTACAAGCCTGAAGGGACTGGAGTTCAACTTTAACTTTCTTAAAGATACACAATTCCAGCTGAGAATTGTCTACTCCACTAAATTAAGCTTCATCAGTAATGGAGAATTAAAAGCCTTCCCAGACATCCAATTCATAAGAGAATATGCCATCTCCAGACCAGCCCTTCAGGAGATGCTTAAGCAAGTTCTGAGCACAGAGATGAAAGAATGGTTACATCCATTGCAAAAGCACAGGTGAGCACAGAGTTAATAGAGCATAGAGATCATTAAAAAAATCTAAAAAAAAAGAATATCCTGTTTCATTGGTTTATATGCCTGTTCTTATACTAATACTAGGCTCTTTTGATTATTTAGTTTTATAATACAGTTTAAAGTCTAGGAATGTGATACCTCTAGCTTTTTTTAAACTGAGGATTGTTTTGGCTATTCTTGGTCATTTATGTTTCCTTATGAATTCTCGTATTATCATTTCCAGGTCTGAGAAGAATACTGCTGGTAATTTAATGGGTATTGCATTAAATCTGTAGATTGCCTTGGATAGGATGGACATCTTAACAATGTTGATTCTTCCAATCCACAAACATGGAATATTTTTCCATGGAATATTTTTCCATTTGTTTGTGTCATCTTTGATTTCTTTGAGTAGTATTTTGTAGATTTTGTTGTAAAAGTCTTTCACATCTCTGGTTAGGAAAATGCCAAGGTATTTCATTTATTTGTGGCTATTGTGAATGGGACTGTGCTTTTTATTTGGGTTTCTCTTTTTTATTGTTGGTGTATAAAAATGTGGCTGTCTTTTGCACATTTATTTTATACCTGAGACTTTGTCAAAGTCCTTTATCAGTGCAAGGAGATTTTTGACAGATTCTCTTGGTTTTTCAAGGTGTAGAATCATGTCGTCTGCAAAGAGGGATAACTTGACTTCCTCTTTTCCTATTTGGATATCCCTGATCTCCTTCTCTTGTCTGATTGCTTTAGCTAGGACTTCCAAAACTATGCTGAAAAGGAGGAGTGAGAGTGGGCATCCTTGTCTTGTTCCAGTTTTCAGGGGCAATAGACTGACTGTGGGCTTCTTGTAGATGGCTGTTACTATTTTGAGATATGTTTAATCTATGCCTAGTTGTTTGAGGGTTATTATAAAAAAGTGGTGCTGGATTTTATCAAAAGTTTTTCCCATGTCTAATGATATAATCATGTGGTTTTTGTTTTTACACATGTTGATGTATTTAATTACATTTATGGTCTTGCAAATGTTATACCAGTCCTGCATCTTATCTGATCGTGGTGGATGATTCTTGAGATATGTTGTTGGATATGGTTTGCTAGGATCTTGTTGAAAATTTTAGCATCTATGTTCATCAAGAATATTGGCCTGTTGTTCTCTTTCTTTGTTGGATCTTTATCTGGTTTGGGTATCAGTGTGATACAAGAACAGGCATATAAACCAATGGAACAGGATAGAGATTCCAGAAGTAAAACCTCAATTTCTTAACCGACTCATCTTCAACAAAGCCTCCACCACCAACCACTGGGGAGAGGAGAACCTATTCAGTAAATGGTGCTGGGAAAAAGGGCTGCCCCCATGCAGAAGATTAAAACAAGACCTCTACCATCACCATACACAAAAATCAACTCTAAACGAATCAAAGACCTAAACATAAAACCTGAAACTATAAGATTCTTAGAAAATGCAGGAGACACCCTTATGAAAATTGGACTGGCAACCAATTCCTGATCAAAATCTCAAGTGCCCATGCCATAAGGGATAAGATAGACCGATGGGACCTCATCAAATTGACAAGCTTCTGCAAAGCTAAGGACACCATCAGGAGAGCAGAGAGACAGCCCACAGACTGGGGAAAAATATTTACCAACTGTATGTCTGACAAAGGCCTAACATCTAGGATCTTCAAGGAACTCAAATGTACTGAAAAACAAACAAACAAACAAACCCATTACAAAGTGGTCAAAAGTTATGAATAGACAGTTCTCAAAAGAAGACATACGAGCAGCCAACAGATAGATGAAAAAAAATGTTCAACCTCACTAGTCATCAAAGAAATGCAAATTAAAACTACACTGAGATACCACCTAACTCCAGTCAGGATGGCCACCAGCAATAATTTAAAGAACAACAAATGCTGGAGATGATGCAGTGAAAAGAGAGCACTTCTACACTATTGATGGGAGTGTAAACTAGTACAGCCTCTGTGGAAAACAGTTTGCCGATTCCTAAAAGATCTAAAAATCAACTTTCCATATGACCCTGCTATCCCCCTACTGGGAACATGTATGGAGGAACTCAAATCACTTTATGAAAAAGATACCTGCACACTTATGTTTATTGCAGCATTGTTCACAATAACAAAAACATGGAACTAACCAAGCTGTCCAACGAAAGAGGACTGGATTAAAAAAAGGTGGTACAGATACATGGCGGAATATTATGCAACCATAAAGAAGTACAAAATTATGAACTTCATAGCATCCTGGATGGACTTAAAATTCTTAATACTGAGTGACCAATCACAGAAACAAAGAACCAAGTATCACACGTTCTTACTTATAAGTCCTTGAACAATTATCATAATACTATAAGGAAAGGAATGGCAGTAGTGGGAATCTGCTGGGGTAGGGGAGCACACCTCATTAACAAGTGTATATGCATAATGAACATTTGTGTACCCAACCCTGAGTTGTACCCCACATCTTTAAAATAAAAAATAAAAATAAAGAAGAAGAAGCAAAACAATCTCTTAAGAGTATTATGGCAAAGATTATCCTTCATATATCAATAGGTCACTTAATATGAATGGACTAAATGCACCACTAAAAAAGCATAGAGTAGCAAACTGGATAAACAAACATTCTTCAACATCTTACTGCTCCAAAAAACCCCCAGGCAAATGGAAACCAAAAAAAAGCAGGGGTAGTTATTCTTATATCAGACAAAACAGACTTCAATCCAATAAAAATTTTAAAAAGACATAGAAAGACAATACAAAAGAATAAAAGGCTCAATCCACCAGCAAGAAATATCCATCTTAAATGTATAGTCACCCAAAACAGGATAACTCAGATTCATAAAGCAATCTCTATGTAAACTAAGGAAGGACATAGACATCCATGCAATCATAGTCAGAGACTTTAATACCCTGCTAACACCCCTAGACAGATCATCGAGGCAAAAAAACCAAC